>MU842898.1:0-161190 GCA_030867305.1 Colletotrichum zoysiae | reverse complement strand
GGGGGGGTGATACGACCGGTAATATTGCTTGTCCAATCACCACCGTCTTGGGTACTTGCTGGTTTGCCCATACGTCGACGGGCGTTGGGCTCGGTTGGCGGGCGTCTCCCGGTCGTTGAGGTCGCTTGGCCCAAAACCATACGGCTGGCAGCTGGTCCAGGGAGTGTGGAACGTGCGGTTCACGGCGCGTAATCCGTGTGTCAAGGCAATCTAGTTTTTGTTTAATCTTTGATAGTAGACTTACGTGACAAGGAGGCTCCGGGCGAGACATGAGCTGGTGTGCCGGGCTGGGCTCAGGAGATGCCGCGGTCATGTTCACCGGTGGGAGGCGTTCAAGTTTGAACGTATGGGCCATGTGGACCTGCGAGTGCGTTTCCAATATGTCCAATTGCAGCCCGGAGCACTGGGGATTACCTAGGCCAGGCTAGATCACACGAGCCAGAATCTTGATAACAGACCCGCCTTACTTCAACAGCAAAGACCGTCGACACCACCCGCGTCCCAGAAGACGAGAGTTTCCTCTCCTTGTGGGTAAATTGCATGTTTCCGCCAAGCCATGCGAGAGCAGGAAAGCAAAACACGACTTCTCAACCTTCCCAAAGATGCCACGTGGGCAAGCGGAGGGCAGAAGTGTATGCAAGACAGCCATCGACCCTTCGTTCCGTTTGAAGTGTCTGATGGAGGGGCGCCGAACACGGGCTGGGGATGCATGTACCCTCGTGGCCAGGCATAACAGCTCTTGTTTCCGAGTCGTAAACCAGCTTGACAGTATAAGGAAGAATGCCTGCTCTCCATTGATTCATTGTCCTCGCCGACGATTCAGTTGCCGATTGGCCCCCAGAGGACCAGCAGCATATCCCGCTCTCCCCCCCCCCCAAAATACCTCGAACGTAGGCAGTAGCAAAGGACAGCTTGCTTTTATTACGGACTGGAAGCAGGCGACCATGATCCTCAACGTGACACCACGGACCTCTCTTGAGCGACCGAGGACGCGCCAGTTCTCGCCCCCCCTTCTACCTTGTCTATGACACCCTCACTTGCGATGAAGAAAAGCACAAGCGCATACATGGCACTACGCGGGGCGTTACCTCCTTGATACCGTGTGCGAGTAAATCCCAGACGCGGGGTGCTTCGTGGCCCATACTTTGGTAATAGAGAGAGAGCATCGTCCACGCCGCGAGCAGCGTGGGCTGTCTGGCCAAAGGATGGACACCATATATAAGTCCTCTGCAAATCCCAGGTGAACTGTGATTTTCCTGGACATTTTCAAACGACGACTTACTATACGTGCACGACAAGGCTAAAGCAAGACGAGCATACAATGAAGCAGAATGTGACAGCATCGGGTTTTCATGTTCACTTTCCTTGCTAGACACCACTGTATGGTTTCCCCTGACGGATGCTTGCACCATATTTCAGACCAGACGACGTAGACAGTTGAACCAAACATCCGGGAAACTTGACTGGTCTCTCCAGGTCACGGCAGTAGTGACACATCCAGCAGCGCCGCACCTACAAGCGGCTGGCCTGGTGAGTATTTCGAAGGCCCCATGAACTGCGAGTTAGCAACACATCTCTGCGTGAACAAGGGCAGTCCAGCGATCTGACTGTCCCCGAGCACCACAACCAAATATGGCAGGCAGGTTTTATATGTGGGCATGTTCCTTCGAACGGGGGCTTCAATGCCTTGCCGGGTGCCCGTCAGCCACCCCGGGCCTGGGTCCGGCATAACTAGCCTCTTTTCGATAGATTGTGCCGGGGAAGACGGCCTCCTCCGCAGAGCCAAGACGCGCGGTGTCCACACTGACATTGCGGGATACCAACGGCAAGACAACGTCGTTGCAATTTCATTCAGAAAAGATTAATAAAATAAAATGAAATAAACTCCTCATATGGTTTCGGCTTCGGTGGTTCCAACACCTTTCGGCCGGGATAAAGGGCGGAAGTCCCGCACCGAGGGCACCCCGCACCCGAACGTGCGTCCGGATATGAGACCGGATGGTGGTCATGCAGGACCTCCTCGGATCAGCACCACTAGGACACTCCAAGTGTGGGGAAGAGTTGAGGTGGAATACGAGGTCCGGGTCTTGTTGACATCATTCCTCAAAAGCAGCGGACCCCCCGCGTGCGACGTGCCCAAACTTTAATAAACCGCATCGGTGCATATTTACACACACTCACACTCACACACACACACACAAACCAAGCCTGTAGTGTCCGTAAGCTTGATGAAGCGTATAAAACAGCTCGGAAACCAGCTCACACAACGCCCTGCGCCCGACGACGCGATGGCCCCCGCATCCCCCGACCACCCTCTCAACGAGAACGGCATACCGCCCTTCGAGGCCCTCCCGCTCGGCAGAGGCAACCCCAGGTTCTCCGCCTGGGGCCTCTACGGCGACAAGGACGAGCTGGGGACGCTCAACAGGCTGAGCGACGAGCGCGTCGCCGCCGCGGCCAGGGACGAGATCAAGACCGGCGCGAGGTAGAAGAACTCAAAGACCCCCCCCCCCCTCCGCCCCCCGCCCGCTCTTCCGTACCACACACACACACACACATTGCAACATCCCGCCACTGACACAAGTCTCCCGGCCCTCTTCCAGAGTCTCCCTGAACTGGTCCCTCACGGCACAGCCGGCCCCGTTCTTCGCCCGCCGCGCCTTCCACCACGACCTCATCCGCAAGCGACCGCGCTGCGTCAACGACGACATCTGGACCTTCAACTCGCAGTCCTCCTCGCAGTGGGACGGGCTGCGGCACTTTGCCTACCAGAAGGAGGAGAAGTTCTACAACGGCGTCTCCATGGACGACATCCACGCAGTCGACGGAGAGGGACGGGGGTCGACGGTCAACGGTATCCAGGGTCAGTATCCGGCCTGTCCCCCGTCGCTCGCGGCCCCGGTCTCGGACCCGCCTCCTAGGCACCGGGGCAAAGGCTGGCGCGGAGAAATCGCGATTCGGGGGGATGTTGTTTGAGAGGCTTAGCGGGGGGGGCTAACGAGTCGAGCAGCATGGCAGAAGCACGGCATCGTCGGCAGAGGCGTCCTCGTGGACTACCACAGCTGGCGCCTCGAGCAGGGCATCCCCTACGACCCCTTCGCCCGCGACTCCATCCCCGTCTCGGACCTGAAGGCCTGTCTCGAGGCGCAGGGGACCGAGGTCAAGTTCGGCGACATCCTCTTCACGCGAACAGGTAATGTCCCGAACCCTTTCTCCCGATCTTTCTGAATGAGAAAAGAAATGAGAATGTTCTAACACAACACCACCACCAACCCCGCAGGCTTCATGGCCGCCCACGCCACTAAGTCCCCCGCTGACCTCGAGAGCTACCGGACCGCCACCCCGCAGACTTTCAGCGGCGTCGCCCAGTCCGAGGAGACGCTCCGCTGGGTCTGGGACAACTTCTCGGCCGTCGCCGGGGACCAGCCGACCTTTGAGTGTTGGCCTCACCGTGACCCGGAGTACTGGATGCACGAGGTCGTACTTGCCGGCTGGGGTATGCCCATCGGCGAGCTCTTCGACCTCGAGGCCCTTGCCGAGCGGTGCCGCGAGGAGAAGCGATGGAGCTTCTTCGTAGCCAGCGAGCCGTGCAACGTCCCCGGCGGAGTCGCAAGGTGAGAACCCCCATGTTGGCAATGGTGCTGGGTACGAGTTGGTTAGCTTCCTTTGCTGACATGCCATGTAAAGTCCGCCCAACATCCTAGCCATCTTCTGAGACCTCCACGATGCCTCAGCATAGGCACCGCAACGTCTGTGACACATTTGGTAGAGGAAACATTCGTAGAAGACGACTCCTAGATATGAAGCGCCGCCTGCTACCAATCTGTCCCTTTGACGGACGCTTAGAAGCGGGAAAACAAAGCGCTTGGGCGACATGGCCGAAATGTTCCTGCTTAGCGGCACCTCGAAACAGAGAGGGGGGGAAAAAGGAAAAAGGAAAAGAAAAAAGACCGCCGAAAAACCAGGTGGACCGAATCATTGCTTGAATCATTGGCTGCTACAGCCAACACCATGAGGTTCGAGCCATCCGCCTTAGTGGCGCGCAATTAGCAATTACAACTGGATACCGCAAACCCGATGATTCATGGGCCCAATCGCGTGAGACCTGAAGCAAAATGCCTTCAGTAGTATATTCGTATGTCAGCTTCCCTAGCTGAACTAGATTGTTGCAACAAACCAAGCCTGACGCCCTACCGTGCTTTCAACCACCTCGGGCCCTCTATCACGGATAATCTACCCTGTTACTGCTGGCTCAACCCCTATGACTCTTGCGGTCGCTGGCATCTTGTTAGTACTGCTGTCCAAGCCGGGAGGATCTGTGGCAACTTACGTGCTCAATCTCCTAGACAGCTGCTGCAACTTCTTGTCGTTGGCCGCGTCTTCGGCTGCCTTCTCAAACGCCTGCTTCCTCTCCTCCTCCTGGTGCTTGACGACCTCGTCGTGGCTGGGGGGCAGCCTCTCGTTCTGAATATCGACCTTGCGGGCGTCCTCGAACGTGTTGATGGCATTCTTGATACCTTCGGCACCCAGCATGAGGGTACCAGCGGGCAGCCTGCCGCCGGAGACGGTCTTGAGCTCAGTAACACGCTCCGACTCCTCTCGCAACACTTGGAAAACACGCGAAAGACGGCCAATGGCCAGAATCTTGTTCTTGATCGCTCGTCTCTTATACTCGATCGACTCGGGATCTTGCGAGGCGCCCGAGAGGGGTGGCGACATGGGGCCAGGAGACGTGGAAGAGGGCGTGGCGTCCTCCTTCAGCTCCTCCTCGGAGCATGTGCTAAGGATGCCGATAAGCATGTCGGTAATCTTCTCACCCACAAAGGGCAGGGACCAGGTGAAGACGTCCATGAAGTTCGGTAGCCAGTACGGGTGGGGCGTGCAGTTGAACTGTCGGATGTTCATGACGTTGTTCTCGTACTTGAGAACGGCTGCCTTGTTGTTGTAGACATCGAGGTAATTCGGCGCCGAGAAGATGGTCATGACACTGGGGAAACCCGTGGTGCGAGTCTTACGGTACATGCGGTACCCGGCATCTTGCGCCTCGTGGGCTCGAATGACGGAGAGGAGGTTGTTCTTCTCAAGGAATGCACAGGCTGCCGGGTACGAGAAGAAGTAGGAGCATCCGCGGACGTGGTTATGCAGAAAGTAGTCGCTTGTCTTCTCTTGCCCAAAGTCTTCCAAGGGATCGGCCCAGAGGATGTCGCACATCAGACCCTGGGTAGGCGGCTCGCGGAAACGGTCAATCTGTACGTGTCAGCTAGTGGGCCTCCGGGGTGGGGTGATGAGAGCTCGACTAACGCTTCGCAAATCGTCGAGGGTGTGGAGCTCGGGGCTAAGGCCGCCGTGGATGCACAGGAACTGCTTGTTCATGACAGCAGCCAGGGGCAGGCAGCAGAAGGACTCCATGCAGGCCTCGTAGATGGCCTCGGAGTACTTGTGCTTGCACTCGAGCTTGAAGGTGAAGTAGTCGGTCAAGTGGCGACACTCGTGGTTGCCACGGAGCAGCCACAGGGTCTTGGGGTAATGGATCTTCAAGCACCAGAGGTAGAGGACGCATTCGATACTGAAGTATCCTCTGTCGACGTAGTCGCCGAGGAAGAGGTAGCGCGTCTCGGACGGGTCGCCGCCGACTTCGAACAGCTTCATGAGGTCGTAGTACTGGCCATGGACGTCACCGCAGACGGTGATGGGCGCATCCATTTCGAGCAGGTTGGGCTCGGCACGGAGCAGCTCCGTGCAGGTCCTGAGAATCCAAAGGGCCTGCTCCTCGGTCAAGCGACCCTCGCGATAGAAATGCTGCTTGAGGAAGTTGATGTCGGGCTTGGTATGGGTCTCGTCCTCGAAGAACTGCTCGTCGGAGGGCGTGAACATGGCGGGGGCCTGCACATCTGTGGCGATAATCAGGTTAGCAGCGGACCGAGGGCAGTATAGCGAAGGCCATGGCAGCTGCCAGGGTGGTGGCGTCGATGAGGATTGAGGGAGGCCGGGGCGGGAGGGCCATGCGTACCTTTGCAGACTCGCTCCATAGTGTTCACTTGGGTGCCATCCTCCATGGTGTGGATGGTGAAGTCGATCTCGGGCAGCGGCTTCTTCTCGCGAATGGCGCGAATGGCATTATCGACCTGTTGCTGGGTGCGACGGTCTTCGCCGGGCGCGCTGGGTCCTTCGGGATCCATGCTGGCTGGCTGGCTGGCTGGCTGGTGAGCTGGTGAGCTGGGGGCGAAGATGAGGGTGACGGCGATCTAAGGGGTGGGTTGTGGTCGAGGGGTTCGGTCGGATCGGGGGTATCGATGATGGATGGATACGAAGGAAAGTCGCTTGTCTCTGGAATGATCAGGGCGGTGAGGAACGGCTAGGCGAGAGAGAACCAGCTCAGGGTCGAGTCGCGATGGGGAGGGGGGGGGCCTACAAAGAGGCGAGCTGGGATGCGGCGAGTCGTTGGGCACGAGACAAGACCAAGCGAGGAGGGCAATGCGAGACGAGGTGAGGCGAGGGGTAAAAATTGAAGGTGAGGAAAGATAGGGCTGAGAACAGATTGCGGGTGAAGGGGAGGGGAGGGGATGGGATGGGATAGGATGGGATGGGATGGGATGCACTCGGCCAAAAGTCTTCTGTAGTAATTAATTAATTAGGTAGGACCGACCAGTATCGACCGAGTCGCCAGTGCCCAGTTTCTCGCTACGCTACGCAGTACTACCTACCAACCTACCTACCTACTTATCTACCTAGGTACCTACCTACCTACCTTGCGCCGCCAGCACGGTGCTGGCTGGCTTTTTTCTTCTCTCCCCCCACCTCCTCCAGACTGGGCACGCACCACACTAGGATAGGGGTGGTCAGCCGCTGATACCACCAAAAGAAGACTTCTGTCAAGGACTCAGAGGTTCCAGTGGCCCTTCCTTCTGATCTCAGGCCCCAGTCAGTGAGTGTGCTTGCTTGCTTGCTTGCTTGCTTGCTGTGCTGTTGCTATCGCTGGTGTGGCGGTTTGCTAAGGTAAGCAAGCAAGCAAGCACACCTCAGACGAATTGGCAGGTGGCAGACGCCAAATATCCGCGGATGGTGGATGTGATGGAAGTCGATATACATTGCTGTCATGGAGCATCACGTGGTTGTTAATGTACCTCGACATGCCCCCCCCTTCCTCTGCCCCTCGCGTCAGCCTGTCAAAAGGCGTCTGGTTGCCTCTTTTGCCCCACCTCAACTGCCTGCCTCTGCCTACCTACCCAGAAGAGACACACAGGCAGGTACGTACCCTGCGACCTTCCCCTCCCCCTCATCGGGCGACACTTTTTCCACTTTGATCTTCTCCCCTCCCTCCCTCCCTCCACAGCTACGTTCGGACTTTGGTCACAACCCCCCCCCTCCCCCTCCACGCCTATGATTCAACAAGGTATGTAAGAGAATGCGGCAAGATAAGTCTTCTAGCTGGATTCGCTTATCTATCTATGCTGTCCTCTATTGTCCGAATTTGGCCTCTACATTTGTTTGTGTGGTTCGTTGCCTGCCCGCTGCTGCCATGTCATTTTATCTGCAGCTCGCCTTACATAGATCAAGTACTTTGTGTTCGGGGTCGACCTCGAGCTGGCTCATGCTGAGCGGAGCTGAGCTGTCACAGCAGCACTTGTCCAAACATCTCGGCCAGTAGCCTAGCTCCTCCGCTCTGTCTTTCGGCCCATCCGATATAGCATCCGAGCTTCACGCATGCCGCCCAGGGGAGCATTGGAGATTCAATCGCTATGCCGTCCTCCACTCCATGTCGAGGGGTTTGTCATTCTTCGTTTACTCACGGCAAGCAGTAGCCTCCGTCGACGACAAGATCGCAGCCGGTGGTATAAGAAGCGGCGTCCGAGGCAAGGTACAGGTACGCGCCCTTGAGCTCGCCGGCCTCACCCTCGCGTCTACTCTAGGTTAGCACAAAACTCGTTATCAAAGCCACCACGCTTACTCACCCCATGGGGGTCTTGTTCTTCCACTGCTTCTTGATGTCTGGACCGGCGAAAGCAGAAATCTCCGTCTTGATATAGCCGGGCGAGACCGAGTTGACGCGGGCGAAATCAACCCATTCGACAGCCAAGCTCTTGCCTGGTTGATATGTTAGCCGAAATTACCGGGTACGTAAGCCCGACGAAGCACTTACACATGTGGATGACGGCCGCCTTGGACGCGTTGTACACGGTCTGCATCTGCGGCACGTTGACGATATGGCCACTCATGCTGGCGGTTGCAATGAAGCTACCGTAGGTGAAGCCCTCGAGCTTTTTACCGTCGAGCGTGGTGCCCTCCTTCTTCTGCCGACGGAAGTGCTCGCCGGCAACCTGGGCGCAGTAGATGGTGCCGTTAAGATTGACGGCCAGGACTCTGTCGGCGACATCCATGGGCCCGTCAATGAGGGGGCCCTCCTCCCACGCAATGCCCGAGTTGGCAACGAATATGTCGAGGCGGCCGTTGAACTCGGACACGATCTGCTGGACCGACTCTTTGATCGCTTGGTGAGAGGTCACGTTGACCTGGTACGCCTTGCCTAGGCTGTGTCAGCGACCTAGCACTGCACTGCGTTCCTGGAACGGGCGACTTGTAAGTAAGTACGTACACTTGACACCATACTCCTTCTCGATCTCGGCAGCGCGGTCAAGGGCCGTCTTGTTGCTGTTGTACCAAATGGCAACGTTGGCGCCAGCTTCAGCGTATGCGTGGGCGATTTGCAGGCCAATACCGGCGCCGGCACCAGAAACGATGGCTGTCTTGCCCTTGAGGGAGAAGAGAGGCAGCACACGGTTGCTGGGTGGGGGCACGGTGGCATCGTGCTTGAAAGCACCGTCCTTCATGTCTGTCATGTTTGCGAAGGGGGTCGTGGAGAAGGGCTGGAATCTGGCGGTTCTGCTGGCGGTTGCGACACGAGGAACACAGAGGAGGACTCGAGACCGCGAGGCTGCAGCACGGAGGACAGAGCCGAACATTATATCGATGGGTGGTGAGGAGAATATGCCGCAAAAGGCCCCTTCTTTTTTCTGGGTTGAGCCAACGTACGTGGCAGGGGTTCCAGGGATAATCTTCACCGCACCCTACGACATTGAGGGTCCAATTCGACGATTCGACGATTCGACGAGGGGGTCGAGGGGCCGAGGAGTCGAGGGGTCGAGGGAGGAGCCAATACTGGTTGGTACACACCAGCTTAGCCGGCGCGCCGCGGCTATGAGTTAGTACCCCTGGCTCATGCACCGGAACAGTCTCGAGCGAGGTGATACGGTGGGGTTCAAGGAATGAGGAGAGTTGTCTGTCTGCCTGCCTGCCTGCCTGCCTGCCTACGTGGTACGAATACTTGGGCCGTGCCGCCATACGCGAGGTCGGGTGGACGTGGTCGGTGGCAGCGGCAGCCGCCTGCGCGGTGTCTCATGACAATCGCGACCGTCATTGACCCTGAAGACGGCACTGGGGAGATCCCTATGTCTGTCACTCATCGGGCGGGCGCCGACGGGCATGTGGGGTGTGACGTACGTACCAAGCTGCATCAGGTTTCGGGGCTACTCGGGTGGCGTTACTCCAGATTGCGCTGTTTGAAAGTCTATTCTACCGCAAGATACCGATATATTCACGGTAGGTATCAAGGTCCCTGGGATGGCCTGAATCGCGGGGCCATTGAGAGGGGAATGGGGGGGTTGCAACGGATCAATCTCCGCCTTGACTCGACTGGTGCGCTTCTAGGTACCTAAGTAGGTAGGTATACCTACCTACTACCTAGGTAGGTACGAAGATACACGTACGGTGGAGGTACCGTACCTACAAACCGCCTAAATACAGGGATGTGCAGGCACATGAGACCTGCCAAAACCAGCCGGCGCGACGGCGCGATGCGGGAGGTAAATCAAGTCAATACCTATTTTGTTTGTGCCTTCATCTCGAACACGCCGCTCTCCTTTTCAACACACCACCACCACCACCACCACACGACGGACGCGACTCTCTTCCAAAACAAAACCTAGGTATCAGCGAGTTGCATTCTCAGCCGACAACCTGATTGAGGATATGCTCGCGGGGGAAGTTTGTGTTTCTCCAGCGTGAAATGAAGTCGTCGCGGTTAACTGGTTGGTGTCTTGTCAGATGCCAAACTCACTCGACGGGCTGCTCCGAGGACTCACTGTAGGCGCCAGCGATGCGCCTCCTTCCCTCGAATGCGCTCCGGCCGTGCATCACTCGCCAGTTGTCAAAGACTGTGAGATTCGTTAGCCGTTGATGGGTGTGCACCGCAGAGAAACGGCCGGCCGGCTGCACTCACTCAAAACCTGGCCGGGCTGCAACTGCACCCAATACTCGACATCACGCCTCCGGAGGATGGCATTCCACTTGCGAGCTGCCGCGTACCACTCGGTCGGGGAAACGTGCCTGGTGAAGGGCACAACGCCCCGGTCGTCGTTGTTCCACCGCACCCGTTGCAGCTCGCCCGTCTCCTCGTCGACCTCGAGCACGGGATACCGCTTGTCCGGGGATATCGCGATGCCCTTGTTACCGCTCGCATGCCATGGCAGGCGCACCTTCGAAAGGATCTCATACGCCTTGGGGTCCTCTTTCAGCAAGATCCGGGCCGCATGGAAAGAGTCGACGAGCAGCGACTCTCCTCCCAGTTTGCCGTCCTTGGGCCGTTCCTGCCCTGGCGGGGCCTCGTGGGAGAGCATGTGGAAGGCCTGCAACCCGGCCGGGTCTGTGAAGTAGGTCGTATCTGTGTGGGCCGGGAGGGCGATATTGGTGTACGCCGTGTCGGCCATGGCGAGGTCGGGAATGAAGTCGTAAAATCCGCCGTAGTGCGTCTCGCGGATGAAGGCAATCTTTTCCAGCACGCGCTGCGTCGGCTCGGGAGTTTCGAATGGGGTGCCGTCGACGAAGGCGAACCCGTATTCTCGCTGCATGGGTCAGTCAGTCTCTGTTTTTTTGGCTTTTTTTATCATGGACGGGGGGCACGTTTTCCCTACGATGAGGTTCGTCAACTTTGCGATTCCCGATTCGTCCTCTGAGGCCATGAGTTGGTTGTAGTCGACGACGGGGCGCCTGCTGCCAATGTCGGAGCCCCAGAATTGGTAGCTGTGCATGTCAGCGGTGGCAAGACCCGGGACTGACGGGGGCAGCTTACTCGACCTTCTCGGGACAACGATGGTCATTCTGCAAGTAATGTTGGATGAAGTGCCAGGGATAGAAGCTCTGATGGCCGTCTTGCTCCCCTGTTCTCGTCGTCAGCGTATTCCCATGCGCCCAACAAGAGATCTAGACGACTCACATGTCACGGTGATGCCTTGCTTTTCTGATTTGATATCCGAAGGACGAATGTCGTCACTAATCTTCAGTCCAAGCCCCGGTTAGAAATTGAGATTGCCATAGATTGCAGCAAGCTGGGGGGGAGGGTCGCATACAGAATATGTGTCGAAGTTTCTTTGGGTGGTGTCTTGGTTCACACAGTGGCTGCAACGGCAGTTATCTCTGGATGCGGTGTCAACTGGGCCGTCTTTGTGTTGGGACAGACATCCCGCATCACGTACCTCAACCAGAAGTGCGGGCTACATCAGGGGAGGGGAGGAGGGGGCGCATGTTAGCACATGATACATCTTACGGGATGCCATGATGCCAGGTTATCTCGACGGAACGGACATCCGGAGCCGACCCGGCGGGTGTTGGAAGTCAATCAAAAACGACTTACAGCGTCGATCTACGGGCAGGGCCATCGAACTGAACTCCATGCTCGACGATTCTCGCATTCAAATGCTGAGAACGAGCAGCAGGGGATGCGGACAAATGCCTCGCAAGCCGGAAAGTGGCCGTGATGCGGGGTGGTGCTCCAAACACAGCGGCACGCCTAAACCGGGAGAAGGGATGAAGTGTCAGACAGACCTCTACGCGCCACTTTGAGAGAGTCGACTACGATTGATAGTTGTACATACCTCGCGGCTCGGGGGCCGATGTTCCTCAGTGGGAGCATTCTTGCGACGGGCTACCTACCTACTTACTGGGTTCGTTTGTATACCGGTCAACCGTGGTTGGAAAAAGAAAGGAAGGACGGCAGGAAGGAAGAAGAACAATATACGTTCTATTGGAAGAAGGACCGGAGAAAAGTGGCTTTTAGAGGGTTCCTTCCGGTTTGTTATTTGAGAAGGTCGAACGAAGGTCTAGTCTGCCTACCTATCTGGTGTTGGAATGGGGATGGACGGGCTGATAATTAGAGGGCAATTGGCGTCTACCCAGAGCTGCTGGGCGGGCCCCTCCCTCATACCGCCGACCTGGGGCTCGCCGAATAGGTACCTAGGTACGCTGTGCTAGTTTGCTTCTTTTGCACTGACAGTCTCACAGACAGACACCAGCGCCGTTGGTCCGTCATCGCATCCCTGCAACTACATACATAGTTTATCTCTGTCGGTTTGTTGCATCGATCGACATTTGGGGGTAATAAGCCTCGGCTTGGTGGCCTCGTGTCAAGTCGGCTTCTCTCTGGGACCTGAAAGGACTGAACAAAGACCGCCCGGCGGCCGGGCGGAGCCATTTCGCCCAAGTCAGGTGGATGGATGGATGGATGGATGCATATGTATGTATGTATGTGTGTATGTATCCCTACGCCCTATTCCACTCCACTGAGACCGATTCTCTTGGCTGAAGAGAGAGACTCTCTCTCGATCGGATTCCGGAGCCGCCAGAGTCACAATTGCCGTCTAGCCCACATCGTCAAGCAACGCAGGCGACCGAAGCGCATCGCACAAAAGGTCTCGGTCCACGGCATGGGTCCATCCTGAGAGTACGCCGGCATCTTATCCTGCCCCTGAAGCCGTTCCGCCGCCCATCTCACTGCAACTTGCGGGAACACACCTCCGACGTCCTTTGTCCCTTCGTCGCTCCAACCGACATTTCTCCCCCCCTTGGCGTCGCTGGAAAGCCTGCCACGTCGTCGAATGTGCCTCGCTTCGCCGGCAGCGTCTGATCGTCTCCCCCCCCCAGGCTCCTGTCCGCGGCCCTTCTACTACCTTCAAACCGAACAGGCGGGTTTTCTAAGCGAGAATAGCCGCCGTGCCGTTCTCTCGGGTCTGCCATGCATGGTGGCTACAGAGACCAAGCTGGAGCAGAAATAGCCCAACGGGGCGAGGCAGGCAAAAGCCCTCTCTTTCCTCCCGCTCGTCCACTCACATGACCCAGATGGCACCGACACAATGGTTCAGAAGCCCGCTCGCTCTTATTTCTGCTGTCTCGTCTCCTGCGGCTTGGTGTTGGCGTTGGGCGTTGGTTATGTGCGCCGCGCGTAGACGACCCCTCTGATTGGCCGCGCTTGGCGACGAGCAGGACATTGAACGTCGAACCCATCGTCGCGGCACGGCCTGGCCTGCGGTTGGTCCGACGAAGCTTTGAACCAACAGTAGACATTTCGTCCTTGCATTAGACGACTGCACGAGACGAGACGTTGATATATCATGATGGCTGCTGCTGGCCTTCATCTCGCCGAGTGGCGTTGTCTCAAAAGTTGAAGCTGCTGGTCTTACTTGGGACTTTCTTTTCTGTTGTGCTCTCTTTTATTCCTGATATTTTTTTGTTGCCTAGTTATCGTCAACGATATGGTCTCAGAATCAGGCTGGCGCAGGTTGTACATTGTCGCATGGCTCCTTTGCCATAGACACGTCGTCTGGGGAGTTGAAGTTACACTGCAATCACCAACAACACTGGAGGCCCACGAAACGCGCCGACTTACACCTAGGGCATTACGGCCCAATGCCAGTTGCCCAGTCGAGGGATACAGCTCGTGCGGAAACGGCATGGCCGACTACTTTTGCTGTCCCAGCGACACGACATGTCTGGTCCTGGCGGAGAATACGACGGCCCTCTGCTGCCCCAAGGGAGCGTCATGCGATGTCATCTCGCCCATCATCTGCGATATCACCGCCCAAGATGTCGTAGAAAACCCGACAAGCCCGATCCACACCACGAAGCTCAAGGAATCTCTGCCATCCTGTGGTAGTAGGTGTTGTCCATTCGGGTACACCTGTCGGGGCGGTTCTGCCTGCGTTTTGGATCAGACACAAAAGTCTCACGCCACCACGTCAGTCTCGCCTACGACCAGCACAAAGACCACGGCGTCGGGAACGCAGGAGGCTACCCAGACAACGACGTCGACACCTTCTGAGAGCGTTCCAGGGGCGTCGACACCACCAGCCAGCCTGGGTCGGGAGACTTCAACACCCCCGGTCGGAGTGCCGACCGAAACGCCCGCCGCAGCCACCTCGTCCGGGAGCTCAACCCCAGGCGGCATCATCGCCGGGACCGCCGTCGCAGCAGTCGCCTCGGTCGCCTTGTTGACGTGTCTCCTCTGGCTCAAGCGGCGCTCCATCTCCGAAAAGGTCGGCTCCGTGCGGCGGTTCCCACGGCCCTGGCAGCAGCTCCGCGAACAGGGCCCGGAGCAAGACGTCTCTCTGCCGCGGTACAACTCCCCGCCGCCGGCGTATACGATAGAGATGAAAGCCCCGTTGAACCACACTGCCTTCAGGCACTACAGCCCGGAGTCGGTGGGTGATGTCGTACCCGTCGAGCTGCCCGCCACGCCCGTTTCCTTTAGCATGTGGATCGTTCGCGAGGAGGGGCAGGCGAGAAGGCCGCGGACTCACTATGAGCCCTACAGACGTCCCTGAAGGGGGGGGGGGGGGAGTGAGTCTCGGAGGGTCCGGGTTTCTTCGTAGGCGGCTGTTTCATTACAGTCTTTGTGTATGTGTGTGTTTACGCATGCCATCGTGCATGTCTTTTTATGAGAGATGAGACACGTTCTGTACATTACCACAAGAATTATAGAGGTCTACAGTGAGATTTTGCCTGCCTGCCTGCCTGCTACTACTAGCCAGTGTCTTCTCGCTTCTTAAAGTTGCGTCGCCCGGGTTTCTTTGCAAGGAGGCGTCCATGGCCCTGTCCATGTATATGAACGGTTCCGAGGGCATCGGGGCCAAAACGTCTCCATCTCCCCAGCCGAGCGGTCCCTGCCCCTGTCGAACAGCTCTTCGACATTTGAACCTGGGCCACAGCTCGAAGCGACCCTCGCACGATGCCCCGCCCTTCGCCGGACCGCGTCATCCAAGACTGGACATTCGCCATCCTCCCCGTGGCAGCGGGATTCGTCCTCATCATCCTCACAGTCGTCGCCCTTGTCTACAGTATCGGCGTGAAGACGGCCATCCCCGAAGGCCTGGCCATCGCCTTCGCCGGCCTTGCCTACGGTATCTTTGGGCTCTGGATGGGCGGTCACCTCGTACGGTACTGCAGGGGGTACTACACGCGGGGGGGCGTCGCCGCCTCGGCGACGCTCCCTCCGCTGCCCCTGACGGGCATCTCGACCGGAGAAGATGGCGCGACGATGGCGGCGGATGCTCCAATATTGCTGCCCATCAGCTATCAGCAACCGCGGCAGCAGAGTCGGCAGGATCAACAGGATCATCAGCAACAGCAGAGGCCGTATATCCAGCAGTATCAACCCCGCCAGAACCAAGAGCAACACCAGCAGCAGCAGCAGCAATGCCAACAGGGGAATTTGCAGCGGCCTCACGTACAGTCGCCACCGTCACCGTCACCGCAGGGCCAGCTTCGACAGCAGCAACAGCCACAAAGAGAACACCAGCGGCAGCAGCGGCAGCAGCATGACTATCCGAAAAGAAACCAACAGCCGCCCCCACCTCACCAGGACGCGCGGGGGCCAAATGACACCAGACATACACTCCTGAACCAAGTACCGACTGTCTTGCGTCCAGGGCCGCGGCAGAGACAACCGCCATCGGACCCGAATCCGCCGACGGATCAGAAGTCCTCGCCCATACAACGCACATCTAGCGTGCAGCTGACCCCCGTCGAGGCGTACAGTGGTTGTCGGGGTCACAGCCTCGACGTCCCACGCCCCCTACACCGCGAGAACCGACAGGTCTCGAGAGGACCCCCCGCGCCAAGAGCATCGGCACACGACGTAGCGGGATCACACCCGCAGGAAAACCAAAGCCGTGTGACGTCGCATCACGGGGACGTGAACCGGGACCCGCGCCGCGCTTCGGTGCGGTCGACGAGCTTGGATCACGGCACCCGGCAATCTCTACATGCGGGGACCTCTCAGCCGCCTGCGGTCATGCCGTTCGGCTCCGGGTGGGCTGATACCGGCCAGCACACCTCTCTGACTGTCGCCCCTCTGAGAATACGGAAAGAATGGGGCCAGAGCCAGGCGCCCGGTCTCGATGGACCACGTCCCAGTGCCTGGGCTCCCGCAGGCCAGCATATGCAGATGAGCCAGCACGCAGGTCAAGCGAGGCCGAATCTGCATGGCCCGAGGCCGCAGCCGCAAAGCAGCCACAAAACCAACGGTCCCCAAGCCATTCGAATGGTTTCCGAATCGCCTGACGGCAACGATGCCACTGCCGCGCAACCCGGCCAGGCCGAGGTACGTGGTCGCCATCTCGCCCCAGCCCTCGCTCCTTCTCCCTCTCCCTCTCCTGCACTGAGATTTGAGGACATAGACCATCCCGGTGTGCAAAGGACGTCGCAGACAAGTAGCGCTCTCACAGCCATGGAGCTTCTCAAGCACGTCTCGGCGGAGAGATTCAACGCCAGCGCTGCCGCAAACTTCGTCCTTTTGCCGACGTACATCTTCACACACAGCCAGGCGGTGGACCCGGAGGGAAGCGACGCAAGAAACTTCGGGGTCCTATATGAGGATGCGGGTGATGAGAAGAAGCACTGGGGTCCCAGGAGCGGGCTCCGGTACAAGCACGACAGTGGCGTCATAATCGAGGGCCCGAACGACGCAGAGTGAAGAAGTATGCCATCCGGACATTGGGGCTCCTAGAGTAGCCGGTCGGAGTGACACACTTGAGAGTTTTTGGTGTTGTTAGGCGGTTGGGACAAGGTGATAGTCCTCAGATACACAAAAAGATACTTGTTTCGCTTTCCAAGCACTGCAACAATGAGGGCGACGTCCGGCCAGCTCTGGACCGACGGAATGAACTCCCGGAACTATTGCCCCGCACGATTCTCCGCTTCGTCTGACCAACCCTCGGACGAGGGTGCTCCATGCGCAGACGGATCCGTGATTGGTAGTTATACTTGTGATGTTGTGGTGAGGGGGCTGACCGATGGCCCGAGATGCGGGAGCGAGTTTGGAGCATCTTGCCGTCTCTCTATGCAACCTCGTTTTGTCCAATTGGTGGGCTCATGGAATCAGTTGTTTTCGAGACGCCAAGGATCATGCATGGAGGCGAAAAGTAAGCGGCCAGCGAGACAGGTGACGATGACACAGCCGTCACCTGGCTCGTCGGGTTACTTAAAAGGGACCGCCTTGCAAAAGTACCTCAACGAGCTACCTGGGTGACTGTTGTGTAATCGTCTGACCACCTCGTGTTGAGCAACCTACATCGTATAGAGTTCAGTCGTCATGTATAAGTAGAACGCACCAAGTCGTTGGGGCTTTCGGAGCGTCTTTGGGGTGTTTGCCGCACAACGCTCTTGTTGAGCCCATGATATTGCGGAAATCGCAGTGGACGACATGACCGAACCCGCTCCCAACGGCTCCATGGCCTCTTGGACCAGCACAATCTACAACCTCAACCGCGGCAGCATCGAGGACGAGCTTGAGCGTCTCGCCTACAACCACTTCAACATCTGGATCCCCCTCACCGGCGGCCTGCTCCCTGCCCACATCCTCTCGTCCCTGCAGTCCCAGGACCACCCGAGGATCGCAGACATCGCGACGGGGAGCGGCGTCTGGCTGACCACCCTCGCCGACGATGTTCCGCCGCACTCCGAGCTCATCGGCTTCGACCTCGACAGGCTGAAGCTCCCGCCGCGCCCGCCGACGCCGCCGATCCCCCCGCCGCCCGCGTCTCCGCCTCTGCGGCCGGAGCAGCCGACGCTGGACTTCCGGGAGCAGGACGTGCTGAAGCCGTTCCCCGCGGAGCTGCGGGGCACGTTCGATCTCGTACACGTGCGGCTGCTGGCACTGGGGCTGAAGGCCGGGGACTGGGATGGTGTGCTGAGGAGACTGTACGATCTGCTGAAGCCTGGGGGGTGGCTGCTGTGGGAGGACACGGGTGACCTGTTCATGGGGGCGTTTCCGCCGAGTCGGACGTACGATGAGCTCTGGTGGGCTCGCATGAAGCACGATGCGAGGTTAGGAAGAGACAATCTGTGAGCCAACCCGCCACTCAATCACATTGCAGAGCCTTGCTGACACCAGCGCAGAATGCCCGCGGCCCTGCTGAAGAAGCTTCGGAAGCTCGGATTCCACAATTGCGAGCAAAAGATCTGGAGCACATGGGCGGCGGACGATTCTATCCAGGAAAAGGTTTCGGCGGCAATGCTCCAGCTGCTTAAGCCAGGGCTGACAGCCGCGGTTGAAGACGGTGGTGAGGAGACGGTCCGTACGATGGAAGATGTTGGCCGCATCGAAAGGGACTTGGCCCGGGATATGGAACAAAATGGCGTCCGTCTTGGGCTTCAGTACTTTTGGAATTGGGGCCAGCGATCGCTGTGAAGCCTGCGCCCTTTGAGGTAAATCGTGCATGGCTTATAGCAAGGTGTGGACAAACCAATCAGTAGGCGTTCCGAAGTGGGAGCGCTCTCCTTTAGGGGGATCATTGAGAGCAAGCGGACCGTGTTGTGCGTAAAGTAGAAGACGAAAGGAACCAACAGATGGAGAGTCGAGCTTAACAAGGTGGTGGATGAAGATGTTATCGACGTGTTTCTGTAATCGCATTTAGCACCCTCAATGTGTCTATCCTGGGGACAAACATGTTATTGGGACACGCTTCTGAATGTCCCAATCGTACTTGTTGAGTCTGTACCCGGCGACATGTTTCATACCGGCTCCAGGGCCCAGTCGCCTGCACCAAATGATCATCTTCCTCCGGACACCGGCCGACTCTAGCTTTCTTCTTTAGGATACACGAACAAAGGGCCGTTTTATACGTCAGGCCCCTAGCAAAACCCCGTCACTTACAGCATTGCGGAAACATTGTGTTAAACGGAGATCGAGGCAAGTGGTTTGCCAAATCGCATACAAAGCCGCGGATGACTGTGTAGTGCCCGTCAGCATCGCAAGAGGGAGAAGAGCACAAGGAACAATCACTTGCGTGCCTTCAAGTCCCAAAAGAAACGGTTTTTTCTTTTCTTTCTAAAATGTTATTTGTCCCAAAGGCAGCACTTGATTTCAAATCCCAGATCCTGTATGTCTAATTTCCCTTCAACTTGCTCCAAAACGAAGCCATCGTTTTCTCACCGTTGACCGGGGGCGGTGACAAAATCATGGTGTTCCAAGTAACCTTGCCGTCGACATAGAGGCTGTACTTAAGGCTGCTCTGTTCACCCTCGGCCAAATTTTCGATGGTTAGAGAGCCAAATTTGGAATTGCCAGAGTGGATGTACCTAGAAGAAGAAAAAAAAAGGTCAGTTATGACATCACGGAATAATCCAGCCTCGCTTACTTGAGAGCGATGTCC
Source organism: Colletotrichum zoysiae (assembly GCA_030867305.1). Lineage (NCBI taxonomy): Eukaryota > Fungi > Ascomycota > Sordariomycetes > Glomerellales > Glomerellaceae > Colletotrichum > Colletotrichum zoysiae. Next base: position 141,712 of record MU842898.1, on the reverse strand, counting down.
TCGTCGTCATTCTGCCGATAGCTAGGCAGAGGCGAGGCGAATTGGTTGAGAGGGCTGCAAGAAAACTCATAGGCGGCAGCAGTCTCAGGCCATCTTCCGTCGGCAGGAGGAGGGAACTTGGTGGCTGCGAACTCGTGGCGGTCACCCGAAACAACAACGACGCCGATGCCTCTCGCACCAGCATCCCACATAGCCTCGAGAACCTTTCGTCTCTCAACCAAGAATCCGCCCCAAGTATCCTTGCGGTTGATGGGCCAGTTTTTTGTCAACGGAATCGACGACGCCACAATCTTCCACTTGACACCCTTCGGCTCGGGTCTGTTGAGCCAATCGAGGAAGTCCTCAAGCTGCTGGGCGCCTAGCATAGTCTTCTCTTGGCTATCGAAGGGGAGGTCGTTATCGGATCGGTATGAGCGGGTGTCTAACATGAAGAAGCTTGCGGGCCCCTGAACGAATTCAAAGTACGTCGCCCCATCCCTTTGGAGATTACTGCTTCCCGCAATGCGCGCGGGAGGGGGATTCGCAAGCTCCTGGTAATGATGCCACGGCTCGATAGCAGCTCGGTAGACGCCCGTTGTGTTGGAAGACCAGTCGTTGCTAATCTCGTGATCGTCAAGCACGTGGATCCAGCTAAGGTTCTGCCCAACGGGAGCCCAGTCCGGAGAGGCGTAGACGTGGCGATATTTTTGACGATAGTCCTCCTCATGCTTGCCCTGGCGTTTGGGTACATCGATGTAGATGAAGTCGCCCAAGAACAACATGAACTGAGCCTGAAGCTTCGGCAGCACGTTGGCCAAGTACCGCATGCCTGGGATGGCAAGAGGATGTTCGAATGGGCTGTAAGGGAACCGCGGGAGGATGCAGGACGTCGAAAGAAAGGTAAACTTGTTGTCCGCAAAGGCTGACATCTGGCCTGCCTTTGGAGGTGCGATGAACTCGCCACTGTGGTTGTTTGAAGTGCGCCATTCGTAGATCCTCTGCTGTGAATGCTTCAGGGGGATGGTGATCGTTGCGGTGAAGTCAGTCGTGTTGTCCGTGTACCTGGTTCCTCCACCAAGCTGCCAGAGGGGATTGTCAAACGGCGGCTGCGGGTCTTTGATGCGAATCTCGAGGGAGACAGGCATTTTCGTTTGGTCGGGCTCACGCAAGACGAACTTGGCCTCGCTGGGAGAGACATAACCTAGGCGCACAAAGGACAAGTCGTCGACAGGATGGTAGTGGCGAACGCGGAGGAGAAAGTCGGCAGCCATCGCAACCAAGGCGACATTAATCAGGAAGGTGAGGGCCGAGAGGATAGGGCTGGTCGAGCTAGGCGTGCCGGCAAGTAGGGTTTTCCACGGGCTGGACTTTTCTCTCACAGTCACGGTTTCTTCGATCTGGATTTCTTCAGCGACGACATGACCGTTGGCGGATCCATCTCCGTGGTCGTCTTCCGCGATGGTCTCCTTGACAGTGATGTCGACGTCGTCTTCGACAACATCGTATTTCGGTTCATTGATGTATCCGGAAACGAAGGCAGGCGCGAAGACCGCAAAGAGTGCAAATATGCTCAAGGGTACTGGAGCCTACGCCATCGTCAGTAGATGCGCCAAGCCTAAGTTTGAATGTTCGGAAATGAGTGGAACTTACTGGACCCGGGAACTAAAGATACATACGAACATTAGTGAGCGGTTCCTCGCAGTGGTATATGGAGCACCTTACCCATCGTAAGAAGAGGTATGAGATCGCCCGCAAGGCGATCGAAGAAGTGGTTGCTATACGCGTTTGAATCGTCATAACGGCAGAAATTCCGTTGGAGTGGGTAGATGTAAAAACACAAATGCCGGTCGATTGCAGATGATGCTGATTCAGAAGGGTGGGAACTGGCCTAGTAGGTAGATGTAAGGCATCTATATCCTGTAGGGATCATGAAGGAATGTCAAGAAGAAGCTACTACCCTTGCAGTCAGTTGACCGTTGAGAGGGCAGGAAAGAGAGTTTGATAGAAGGAACGAACAGTCGGCGAACCTGCCCGGAAGGAGGTGGAAGCTCTGCTGCAGACCTTCGGGAGGGATGAGGTCACTGATTAATGGAAGGCCCCATATGTAATACGCATTGAAACACTAATGCACGGCAACAAGCCACCTCTACGTAGTAGGGCGACATGTGAGCGTGGCTAGTGACGATGGAGCTTGTCACGACTCACCTTGACAGAAAGCTCGAATGGGGGGGCCACCTTACAGGAGGATCGGTACGTACCTTGGAGGGTACTTCGTACCACTCTTTGGGGAGCTTCGCTGGACTCTTCGCGCCCGCTGGTCCGTGCACGCAATCAAGGGGTTTACCTTATGTACCTCTACCACTAGGCGGGCACCAATTTTCCGCGCGCCGAACTTTCAATCGTGGCCCGTTCTAAGTGACCCTTTGGCGACAGCTTGTCCACAATCCCCCGGCATCAAGAGTCGACGATCGACACCCTCACGCGCGCGCCCTCCCTCCCCTCGAGACTCCCACGCAAGACATCATGAGGGTATCTGCCATTGCCTGCGGGCTTCTCGCCTGCTTCGTTTCCCAGGTTGCTGCCACGGCATTGACCTACAAGCTCCACGCCAACGAGAAGGCCTGCTTCTACGCAAAGACCCAGAAAGACAACGAGAAGATTGCTTTCTATTTTGCAGTACGTTGACAGCGATATCCGACTTATCGACATTAGACTAACCCGATGTGCGCAGGTTCAATCTGGTGGCTCTTTCGATGTCGACTACATCGTGACGGGACCGGGCAACAAGATCATCCTGGAGGGAGCCAAGGAGCGCCAGGGCGACTTTGTCTTCACTGCCCAGCAAATGGGCGACTACGAATTTTGCTTCAACAACGAGATGAGTACCTTTGCTGAGAAGTTTGTCGACTTTGAGATTGCCGTACGTCGCCCCGATTCCCACTGCCGTATATAATGCTAACTGCACATTCCCACAGGTCGAGAACGAAGTTCGCGCCCAGCTCCCCGCCAAGCAGGGCGCCTCCCCCGAACAGCATACCACCCTTGAAGAAACCATTTTCAAGCTCTCCGGTCAGCTCTCGACCATTTCCAGAGGCCAAAAATACTTCCGCACTAGAGAGAACCGAAACTTCAGCACCGTCCGCAGCACAGAGGGCCGCATCATCAACTTTAGCATGATTCAGTGTGCTCTGATTGTGCTTATGGGAGCTCTGCAAGTGTTTATTGTCCGCTTCTTCTTCCAGGGAGCTCGCAAGGGTTACGTATAAAGAAATGGCCACAAAAATCGGTTCTGGATTTCTTGCGGTGCAAGCAAAAAGGAGTCACCAGGGACTCGTGTATATCACAAGTAAAAGAGGTATGATGTGGTTTACGCTATGAGATATCAACGACGATCAGAATTCTAGCGCTCTTCACATGAGGTCTTGGAGTTTATGAAATGGCTGGAGAGTAACCTCACCAAGGTCAGTAGCACTGGCTATAGGACACATATCAAATGTTTAACCGAGCGTCGATGTTTTTTTATATAACAGCATGATCCACTCGGGGACGTGTCTGGCTGCTGCTGCTGCTGCTACCGTTGCCAACATGGTGTGCCTTGGAGTGTGTTCAGCAGGTACCAACCTAGCTTGGAGGGGAAAGCAGCCTAGCCGCTCGTCAGCCCAGATATGTTGAAAAGGTAACTGGCTACCAAGCCAGACAGGTGCCGTAGACCTGGATACGCAAGGAGCGACTTCCAACTTGATGTAGCTGCCCAAAGCTCATTTGCTCATGCACGTGTGTAAACTAAGCTGCTCCATGTGCGGCTTCCTTGTTGAGTTTGAACCCGTCATGGTGGTGCCATATGATTGGCTCATATGGTGACAGGTGGATACCAGCCACGCCAGGCTGCAGGTGGAGCCACCGTCAATCGATATCCGAGCGGCTTGAGCTTCGTGAGCTCCGACAGCAACGGCAGCCTCGCCTGCACCTGGGTAGGTAGGTCCTCTCAGCGACCGATTCACCCACTTCACGACCCGAGACGCATTTCATGAAGTAGCGCGACAAACGAACATCGATTTGCGACCCAAAGCCGTCGCGCTAACGGGATACATTCCAGCACAACACCACCTCCTAAGAGGTGGACTATTCTCGTCAATGCCGAGTGGTTCCCGCCGTAGTTCGAAACAGTCCAAGAAGCCCAAAAACCAACCCAAGGAGAAGTGGTACACAATCAGGGATATCCTACAAGAGAGGAAGCGTGGCAACAACATCGAGTACTTGGTAGACTGGGACGACGACCCCGACACCGGCGAACGATACCGTCCTACTTGGGTAAGCCACTTGTTAATCCTCGTCATGTAGCGAGTTGCTCTGACACTACTTAGACCCCGAGTAAGGACGTCACGTCAAAGGCGATATTCGACTGGAGGAGGAAACGCGACGCAATCTATCGTGGCGACGACGCAACGTGCAAACAGTCGTCGGAAGCGCAAAACGTTCGAGGACTACAGCCTGAGGGCACTTCTACGCATGCTTCCGCCGTAGACTCGCTTGATAGCAGTCAACCCGTACAGCCACCACGCAGACGGAAGAGAAATCAGAGTGAACAGCCTGAGGACTTGGAGGACGAACTAAGCCAGTCGAAGCGAAGAAGGCACCATAGCGAGGCTCCTTCCTCACTGTCATCGGGCTCCGAGGTCGACACGGATGCCGCATCGGATGTTCTATACAACCACTCGAGTTTCTTTGTGGCAATTCCCTCCAAGATAGACCACGATTTCTCCGAGTATATCAGTGTATCTGATTCTCAGGGCTCAACTTCACTCGGCTCTCAACCTGTCTCAGCCCTTGAGGACGAGGATAGCCAGGTTGTGCTTACTGATAACCTCAGTCAAAGGACCATTCCCGACTCACAGGACTACTCGGAATTTAATACCCAGGACTCACAGACTTCTAGAAGACAGCCAGTATCGTCTATCAGAAATAAGGAGGGTACTGTTGTAGACCGTGAAATCCCAGATTCGCAAAAACAATCGTCATTGAGCAAGAGCACGGCGTCTCAGGCTCCCCTTAGTGCATCCGACCACCACCATTCCCCGTCCTTTATACGCCAAACATCATTGCAACCAAGTCCTTCAGTATATTCTCAAAGCTGTCAGCAGGAGCTGTCATCGTCAGGCCGCATTTCTTTGATACCGAACAGTCCTGAGCAAAGCCAAGTACCAATCCTTAGTGGTACCTTACTCGCTTTGCATGAACCTCAGCAAACAGCTCAAGACATAGTACCATTGCAGACGGTGCAGTCATCATCTCAGCTAGTATCTCACCCCGTCACTCAAGCCCCGAACCGACAGCCCATACAAGAACGCGACTACTTCCCAGCTTCCATCTCCGACGGATCAATCCCATCGCATCAGGTTGACGACTTGACTACAATATACCAAGCCGAACATTCAGCAAACCATTCGTCTGGCGGAGACTACCACCAAGAATCGCAGTCAGCTGGGACACCAGTCTTTCTGACACAGCCTGCTTTCGACTTTGATATCCCCTGCTCGCAAGCATCTCCGTCGCCCAGGAGTGCCGCTGAAGGCTCTTCTACTGCACTATCGGCCAGAAAGAACGAGAGTGCAGCTGAGCAAATTATTGCTTGCTCGGATACCCAGAACAGTCACAGCCAGAACACTCAGCTTGCACAAGTCGTCGCACCGCTATCCAATATCTCTGCGAGTCAAATTGAACCGAGTAGCAACAGTGCCGAAGACCCCGTGGTTCCCGACACCGTTCGCCGTAGGGCTTCGCGAAAGCTGTATTGCAACACCGGTCCTACCAGATCAGATTCTTCTGAACCTGAACTTTTCAACGTCAGGAATTCCAGCCAATTAACAAACGGATTACCTGCAGCCTACCAACGTGACGAGGACGTGGCATCAGAAGCCGACAGCTTCCAAACGTGTATTGAAGGGCAATCATTATCTCCACCCGCTTCGCCTAACAGCTCACAAAACCAAGGCTATTGTGGTCAACCTACTGAGCTATCTCAAATCATGGATGCATCCAGCGGCGAGCCTCTCTCGGCCATCGAGGAGCTGATGAGAATCCAAGAGGCTGCTTTGCAGGGAACACTAACCGAGGATGGCTTGCCAAGTCCTACAACCGCCACGGCGCATCATCGCGAAGATGGTCCCTCAGTGACAGACGCCGTCGATCACGCGTTCCCGATAACTATAGCCAATACATCCATGCACATCAACTCGCAGCCTCCTATCGGAAGCGATTGGCACATGAGAGACCCGATCACATCATCTACGGAGATGCCCGTCCTATCCAGCGCCCCTCCTGGTCCAGCACTTGAGGCTCCTGTCGAGGACGCACCCCAGACAGCCAGTATGGGAGACATCTTCCCTGGCAGTCTCATGCCCCCCGAGGCCACCAGTCAGCTTCCAATTACTATCTCTCCCTCCGACATCAGTAGGTCAATCGATCCAGAAGAAGCTTTGTCTGGTCTCCCTCAACACGATGAAAACCCATTGGAGATGCTGCCGGAGGACGATACCACGGCAGGGGGGAAGAGTACCGCCACGTCGCCCGATGTCGAAGAGCCGTATCTTTCAGGCCCCCCAACAGCGGTAGACCAGAGCGAGTATTTAGTCACTGTGTCGTTTCCGGCGAATATCCGCCCTTTGTATTTGAGCACGTTGACGGCATACAAGCGCGAAATCGAGAAGTTCAACCAGGCTTTGCAGTCCGATGAGAGCTTGCCTGATCAAGCCACTGTGGATTCCATCGGAAGACTCTTCAACCAGCTTCGGGATATCTGCGACATGCCCGCGCCTCTCGATGGTCCTTCAATCGACGCCTTGTCGGCAATTGATCTCAAGAAGCACGCCATGGGCACCAACAGCAAGTTCTTCTTCGTCGGTCGATTCCTCGAGCGATTGCAGACAAGCCACAAGAAGGTCCTTATCATTGTGCGCGACACAAACATCATCGGCTATCTTGAAGCTGTTGCTGGAACCGGAGATATGGCCTACTCTCTTAAGGGCCTGCATGAGCTCGAGAGTCAGGACGAGCACTCCTTGCTAATCGTGCTTGTCCATACCGAGCAACCTCTTGTCGACGATTTGAGCGACTTTGACGTCGTCATTGGCTTCGATAGCGGCATCATGCAGACTGATGTCTTGAATCAGTGGGCTGAGATGAGTGGTAAGAAGCCGATGCTGATTAGACTCGTGACAACCTGCTCCATTGAGCACCTCGAGTTGATGATGCCGGCGGAGCTTGAGGGCCTGGAAAGGCAGAATGCCCTGCTTATTGCCTTGTTCCAAGCAAGAGCTTTTATCGCCAACGACGAGCAGGGCGAGATGATAGACCAGTTCACCTCTCTTTTCGCCAGCCAAGCAATCGACCCTGACCCCGGATTCGGATGGGAACCTGAGCCGATTCCTTCATCTGTCCTTGACTTTTACTCCAGCACCCAGCCTCAGAGCCAGATGCCACCTACTGCGGAGGAGCTGGCCACCCGCAAGCGCAAAGCCGTGAGTTGTCTTTCTGCATAAGGCGGTAATCAACTAATGCGTGGATTTAGGATGAGGAGTCGCGACAAGTCACTAAGCGTCTGCGCGTGAGCGATCCACCCGGACAAGCTGCGGGCGACATTGATGCGGCAGTCCATAGCCATCTCAACCCAGACCCGTCCCGCGTGCATGTCGAGACGACTCAGAGTCACCTGGACTCTTTGACGACCAAGGTGCGTCGCATATGTATCAAGTCCTGCCAAAGCTAACCCTATGGAAGGTCTCCGAGCTTGAGTATCAGTTGGAGGAGAAGACGGCCTTGGAAATGAACCTTCGCAAGCACGTCACTAATCTGTCCAAGAGAGTCAAGAGTCATGACAAGACTATCAATCTCATACAGGAGAGACATATGGCCGCACTCCGGGAGCGAAGCCAATATGAAGCTCAGCGGGATGAAGCGCAGCAAAACGAGGGTAAAGCCTGGGAGGAGAGCCGGCACTGGCAGAGCAAGGCAAAGACCTTGGAAGAAGAGCTCAAGAAGAAGAGTGCTATTCTCGAAGAGGCTCTCATCAATGCCGGCACCGTTGCTACTGAGACCTTCAGAGAACAGACGGAAGAACTCAAAAAGGCTCTGGCGAAGATTACGGAGCTGGAGAAGAAGCTCGAGAGCCGCGATGGCGAACTGGGATACGCCAGAGACGCATATCAGACGGCCAACCATGTTAACAGCGAGCTGACTCGGGAGAACCGCGACCTCAAAGAACAGGTTGACCTGCTGCGAAAGTCTGCGGTGGGCAACCTGGCGCAGGTCCAGAATGTGAACGCCGGAGAACAGGTCAAGGAGATGCAGCGGCAGATTGCCGAAACTCAAGCCATCTCCAAGGACCGCGAGAAGGAGCTCGCTCGCGTCGAAAAGGAGCTGAGAGCACTTAAGAACGGACGACGGGAGACGAGGCAGCAGAGTGTACCCCGGAGCCCAAGACTGGGCATGATGAGCCCGCGGACGGGACGCGCTGCGGGAGGTTCAGCTAGCAGGGGCACCTCACCCACGCCGCACGAGTCGGCTGGCGGCACGCCAGTTCCCGGTCTGCAATTCTTCAACACACCGGCCAATGGCCGATGGGGCCACCTCCGAGACTAAGGGGATACCGGTTCAGGTCTCGAGAAAGGTGGAGAGGACTAGTCATATTGTGTTGTGTTTACTGTTACTGTTAGCAAGGGGTGGTATGTTTACCCCGTGAGAGATACCATGGGGAGAGAGAACGGTTTGACGTTTGGCTCTGGCTGTTTTCATCAGCTAGATCTAATAGAAGCAATGCGCGTCGCAGAGAGATGCAGTGACGATGCTCACATGCAACCTGGGCGTGAATGCGTGCCATGGCGTCTGCAGTCGAAAGCAACCTTACACCCCAGAACCTCCCTTGCAGTACCCGTAAAGTATAGATAGGGCTCCAACAAAATTGGCTCAACTGCCTGATTCACGTCACGACCGCCCGCGCATCCGTTTACGCCGTCGATGATGGCGGCCGTCTGCCGGTTAAGCAGTGCCGGTGAAGCGGGGAGTATAACAAATGAGATTGAGAAGATAGGTAAGATGGTACATGGGATTTGATTGAGATCACACTACCAGAAAACTCCCCCCGTCCCGTTCTATCGACTTCACAGACGCACAAGCAGCAAGCAGACTCTTGTAGGTGTAGCCTTTGCCTTCTCTCATCTTTCGTTCTCCTGTAGAATATACAAGTTTGGTTCGTGGTTAATTCTGGCTCCGGCTGGGGCGGGAGACCCGGCCGCATCCAAGGACTCCGATTTGGTGGTCGTATGGCCCTGCTCTTGATTTCACCCGCGGGTACAGATGGCTAGAAGCTTAGTTCTTCTCCTCGGGGTAGATGTCCTCCTTCAGAGGGACGCCGAGCTCTTCCCTCAGGGGCTTGAGCTCCTCGAGGTACTGCTCGTACTGGCCCTTGTTCTCGACCTTGGCCTTGACACCTGTGTTGGGAAGATATAAGATCAGCTCGTGTCACATTTTCCACAGTGTACGGTTTGGGATTGCAGGTTCGCAAAATGAAAGGAGGTTGCTCTGGCCTGCGGGAAGAAGTGCACGGGTGCAACCGGGGGGGGTATGGAATGGCGTACCCTCAAAAATGCGGACGGCGGTGGCGAAGTCGTTGACGCGACGGGCAGCCTTGAGGGCAGCGGCGACGACGGAGGGAGAGGGGACCAGGTCGTAGGCGAAAGCATTGTTGAGGTTGCGCTATTGTGCGAAGAAAAAACAAGAGTCAGCCTCGTTTCCATCAGACCACTTTTGCCGGAACTGGAGTCAGATCCCGAGGCCCACTGCGTACCTGAAGCTCGAAAACGTCCTGGACGCCATCGAATTCCTTCTCGAATCTAACGGCAAGAGTCAGCAATCCCAATTGGAAGTCTAATTGATTAGTCGAAGGGCCTCAATGGCTTCGTCGCGTGGATGAGGAGGCGAAGGTAGTACGGTTGTCGGTCCCTCCAACATCCCTATCTTCCCTCTCGGCCTCATCAAGGAACCCCCCCTCCAACCGCAACCCAACCGATAATCCGGGGTAACTTTCGAACTCACCTCGCGCTGAACTCCTCAAAAGTCTCCTCGGCGTGGTCGCCAGAGCGAAGGCGAGCGCTGGTGCTGAAGGTGTTGGCAGCTGGGATACCGGCAACGACGGGTAGGAGCATGCCGGAGCGGGCGACGAGAGGCTGGCGGATGGGGTTCGCACGGAAGAAGGTGGTCGAACCGCGAGCGGCAACGCGGAGGATGGAGGCAGACATTTTCGGAGATGGAGAGGTTCGATTACAGAAGGCGGGACGACCGGAGGAGAGCAAGGGACCGATGCGGACTTTGGGGTTGTCGCGGGCGGGCTGGTGTGACGTGGGAGAGGGTTTTTTTTATTTTTTTGCGCGCGAAGCTATGGGCGATTCGTTCGGGATTGAGTCGGATGATGAGTGTTGGCATTGGTAGGGACGAAAAAGGATTGGATTCTGCGAGGTTTTGATTGGATGACTAAGCGGAAGCTTTTGGTACCTACTTACCTACCTACCTTCTATTCGTAGCAGGTGTTGTTGCTTGGGGGGGTTGAGCAGGAAGAGCTGAGCTCCAGGCCGTGCGAATTGTATTCCATTCGGGCGAGACACACAAATGAAGTGCTATTGGAGCACAGTATGTGGGCCTTTTCGCACGAGAGCATCAGATAGACCACTGTGGATGGTTCTCTCTCCCCGGGATTCGGAAATGGTCATACTCATCCTCGCGCCTCTAACTGGTCCCTCAGTCAGGCCGTGAAAAACCTTGAAGGACGTGTTGGTTCTTCACTCTGCGTAACAGCTTATCGGGACTCTCTCTCCATGGAGGTTCGTTTTAGGCATCCCCGAGAGATGGACAAGCATATTATTAGAGATGGCAGCTGCAACCCATTCAGATCCAGAAGCTAGCTCCTTTGCATCCATCCGCCTTAGGTCCCGTCCCATCCTGTCGGTCGGGCACCTTCTCGAGAGGGATAAGAGCTGGTGTGGTGGAAGGGGAAAAGAAAACACGGCGCCGGGCCGGGACCACGATGCCGGAGACTGTGACAAGATGCAGCGCGAGCTGCGCTCCTTACATGGAAGGCGTCGGTTCGTCTCCAGGTCAATTGGTCGGGGCCGAGGCACAATTTCTTCCATCGACCCTCTTCTCGCATGCATCGGGACGACGGGAACGAACCGATTCTCGTGGCCAGCAGTCACTGTTGTCAAGTGGGCAGCGCAGCGTAGGATTGCAAAGCTGCATCGCGATCGTCGAGGTACCTGGTACCTGCGGCCATGAGGGTTGTTTTGGGGCTAGGCTGGGTTGGCAGTGGGTTGGCCCGACCTGCCAACTGGGCCTTATCCTGTGCCAGGCCAAGCCAGCCTGCAACGGCCCGCGTCATTTTACAGCACCTACCTACCAGGTAGGTAGGTAGGTAGGTAAGCAATAGAGGCAATGCTGTCCTCTTCTTCTTACAGGCACCGACCGACCGACCGAGGCACAGCCAACACACACAAACACACACCTTTAGCGTCGCTGGCTGGCCCATCATCGCCAGCACGCACTGCACTCCCTCCTGGGTTCTTTACCAGCGGGCATGCATCTACCTACCGTAGGTAGTATGTAGGTATGCATGCATACTTACCTACTTGCTTGCTTGCTTGCCCGCCCGGTGACATCGACAAGGTCACGTGCAATGCGCATTGAGTCCTGGAACCTTGACAGTGACCGGGAGCCCAAATGAGCGTAGGCCCAGGCACGGCCCTTGATTGGTTAAGCTCCCGTCCTGGCAGCGAATCACATGCTGCACGATCAAATGAGGACCGCAAAAATGGTTGCGCGTCGAAGTACAGGGTACCTGGTCCATCTCGATAGGAATTTTCCCCTTTTGACCATCTCAACAACTTTTCGTTCGCATTGCTGCTGCCACCGGTCCTCCCGTCCCTTCTCTCCCTCCTCATAAAACCATCTTGTGTGCCCGTGGCGTTTGACGGTATCTTGTTGTCTGACCACCTCCCTCCCTCCCTCCCTTCCTCCCCTCCTCAACCTCCAGACTTGTCTGTGCCCGGGTGTCCTGCGGCGGGTAGAGTGTTCGCTGCAACTTGCCTCTTTTTTCTTTTCTTTTCTCATTGCTTCCCGTCCCTCCTTAGGCTCTGCTCTGCTGCCTCTGTCTGCCCGTCGCGCCGTGTGCATTACTGAAGGCACAACAAACCCCCCCGTCCATCATCGTCAGGACTACCGCATCTTCCGCGTCGAGTCCACCAGGGCAACCCGCAACGAGACCCACGGTCACAAATCTTCGCAAGGAGATCATCGCGCCACATTCTCGCCTTGAATCTATCGAGCTCGAACAAAACAACTCTTGAAAGATGGCGACCCAGGCCCCCTCCTCGTTTTACGAGCAATTGCCTCTGCCCACCCTCGACCGTCCCTTCGGTATTCACCTATGGCCTCTGCTCGACAAGGTCTGGACTCCCATCGTGGGTTACCCCGTGAGCGAGTTCAGATTCGTGCCCGGTGTCACGCCCATGTCCACCATCAAGCAGGCCGGTATTTTTGTCGTCATCTACTATACCATCATCTTTGGCGGTCGCGAGTGGATGCGCAACCGCGAGCCTTACAAGCTCAAGGGTCTCTTCCTTGCCCACAACCTTTTCCTCACCCTCATCAGCGCCGGTCTTCTCGCCCTCTACATCGAGGAGCTCCTGCCCACTGTTGTGCGCAAGGGCATCTTCCACGCCATCTGCCACGCTGACGGCGGTTGGACACAGCCTCTTGTTGTCCTATACTACGTGAGTTGAGCCTTCTGCGTACCTGTTTTTCTTCCTTTCCAGAGCTGACCATCCCAGATGACCTACCTTACCAAGTACCTTGAGTTGCTTGACACCGTCTTCCTCTTTCTCAAGAAGAAGCCCCTGAGTATGCCTGCCCATCGAGTCCCTCAGCCTCTCGAGACCCAGCACTAACAATACACAGCTTTCCTCCATTGCTACCACCACGGCGCGACCGCTCTCCTCTGCTACACCCAGCTGATTGGCTCCACCGCCGTCTCCTGGGTTCCCATCACTCTCAACCTCGGCGTCCACGTTGTCATGTACTGGTACTACTTCCAGAGCGCACGCGGTGTCCGCATCTGGTGGAAGGAGTGGGTCACTCGTTTCCAGATCATCCAGTTCATCATCGATCTTGGTAGGTCCCCATTGATATTTCCCGGCCCACGGGCGCGCGCTGACACTCACAGGCTTCGTTTACTTCGCTTCCTACACATACTTCACCTCCACATACTTCCCCTGGATGCCCAACGCCGGCGAGTGCGCTGGTGAGGAGTTTGCTGCTTTCGCTGGTATCGGCATCCTCAGCTCCTACCTCGTCCTCTTCATCTCCTTCTACCTTGCGACCTACAAGAAGGGCGGCAAGTCGCAGACCCGCAAGTCCCTCCGCCGCATGAGCCAGGCTCCCCTCCCCGACCCTCACCACGTTGCCTCGGCCGTCACCGGCAGCGCCAAGGCTAGCGGAGCCAAGACCAATGGTTCTACGCCCCGCTCCCGCAAGGCTTAAGACGCTGGCATCTTGGATGCCATCCACGGTGTGGAATGTATATATGCGGACGACCGTACAAGGAGAAGAATCTGGAGGTTTCTGTGCCGAATATCTTGACGGATTACACGTTTGGACGTGGAGAAAAATCATTCTTGGCTTGACGGATTACCCCGGCCGCGCAACGACGACGACCACCATCTGCGGCGCGGCCTCTTTTTTCACAACTGTGTATTACTGCATCGTTCCCGCACAACTGGCGAGGGACGCTTTGAAACCAAAAAAAAGAGCCTGCTGTGGTGAGCAGCAGGCTCACTGTTGGACGTGTATGACGACCTGGGAGGCTGATGACGTTTACATGTTTGCGTGCCTTTGGCGAACTGGGGTTGGCTTCGGTCGGTAGGAATCATTTGCAAAGGACGAAACGATCTCTGAGTGGGCAGCTGGGGGCCACGCTCCCCACCTGGAAGAAAACAACATTAGAACATTTGTAATTTTCCTTATGTTTTTCGTCTCATAGATGGGAGCGGTAGTCGCCTCTGGTTGGAGGTTGGCGCTACTTTTGATACTAATACTCTTTCACTACGATGCAGCCGACCTTCTCTGGTGGGTGACAACTCAACGGGGTCACATTTCCCTTGCTCGAGGCCTCATAGTCAAGCTCCATCTTGCGCTTGTCCCCAATGGTATGTTGCTACATTTTCTTACATGCCCCTTCCCCTCCCAAATGATGAGTAACTCGCGTTATACCCAGCTCACTCAGACGCACAATCTGTGCGGGTGCTGAGAACACGTTTGATCACGTCTGATTCATTGGGCATTTCTTGTTCCTTTTAAAATAAAATGAAAAGGTCTTTGGAGCGGTCAGGATGGCTAACTATCTACAGATGTTTGTTGAACCCAACGATTTTCGATGCCCCAAGGAGGAGAATAATAAGTAGAAGAATACATGACTCTGAACATACAGCTATATGTTATAGCCTTTGCTCATATTAGGTCGGCAGTGATTTCATGACCTTGGTGGCCCTTGCTCCCCCTTTTCAGAAACCGTCGTGGACATTGTCTATAAAGAAGATCGAGAGCCCGTCATTGAATCAAGTCCACTCCATCAGCACATCTAACGCAGGGCGGCGCCAACTCTACAATACAATGATCCAGTCTTGTCGTTTTCCCTGTTCATGCTGCTTGCGAGAGCACCATGCCCCCCAGCCTCGTCGACAGCCACCGCTTTCAATGAGACGTATGAGGGACCCCCGCGTTGCTGTGTTTGCCCGGGATCTCTTTCTCGGCATCCCCTACGCCAAAACAAACCCAACGAAAAAAAAAAAAAAAAAAAAAACCCCCAGGCATCGTCTTCGGAATTCCGAGCCCTTGGGCGATTCGTTGACGAGCGTCCGTGACGGGCTGTCTTGGAGGAGGAGGCCGTATAACGCGACGCACGGCTCGAGTTACCTTCTTTTCGGGTGTTTTGTTGAGTTCCGGTCGTATCTGGCCACGACGCCCACACATGTCCACATGCGTTTGCAATGTATACAATACATACATACAGCCAGTCGAATAGTCCCACAGACTGACAAGCTTGCCCCTGGTTATTGCAATGCCAAAAACCAGCAAACCCGAGCATCAGGCGTCTTCTTGGCTGTGCCTTGCTTGCATCTTGGATTCGGGATAGGTAAACAGTTTGCTATGAGCACATCATCAAGATGTGTCTCATCATCATCCACCAAGGGCTAGCGTTATACTGGAGGGGCACGAAAGAGGCAGGAAGTCTCTCAAACGGCATCTCATATTCGTTTTGTGGCCTATCCCGACGGCTGAGGCTCTCAAAATATTTACTACACACTCTATCCCATCCGCCACACAGTCTCGAGTCCTAGAAAGGCCGCTGTCTCCATTCCCTTATAGTAGGGGTGAGAGAGAAAAAAGAAAAAAGAAAAAAAAATTGTGGTCAAAGTAAAAGACACGCGTGGGTGAGTTACTTGTTACATGCCGGCAGTCTCTTTCCTTCTTGTATCAGGTCTTCCGCCTCCTACTTTCAGAGTGACCTTCTAGGAATAAACAACAGCTGGGTGATTGGTTGATTTAGTAGTGCCAGAGAAAAAACCAAGAGAAAAAAAGGAAAATGAGGCTGAAAAAGCAAGTTTTACTGCCCAAAAATATCTCTCTCTGGGACAGTTCCGCAGCGGCCGTTACGCCCAGAAACAAGACGGTGGCCTCCTCTCTTCATCCTTTCCCAGGCTCTCGCTGCGAGAAAACTCACGGGATCAGGCTAGCCGAGGAGGGCCCGCCAACTATGGTCCCAAAAATGCATCTTATCCCGCCTCAAGCCAACCCGCCGTTTCCCTACCAATCTTGAGAAGAAAAGCTGAAGAGATGTGCAACGCCGTTTGCAATCAAGAAGGGAGAGAGAAAAATGTGTCATGTGTGATGTGTGTGCGCAGTTATCAAACTGGTCACACCAGAAACGCTGCGATCGGGCCCCTGCGGCCATGTTGATTACAAATGAAAATGGAACGAGTCGAATTATTTTAGGGCTTGAGCTGCGCCCGGAAAACAGAGCTGTGCGGTGCTCTTTTACAGTCTGACTGTCTCGCGCTCGAGGCTTATGCAGTGATTACTGCCGACCGACGCCAGACGAGGAGACTTCAGTAACTCGGCTGATGAGATCAGCTGGATATCGAACGTCGTAAGTACGTAATGGGTCATGATCCATTATATATGGGCGACAGCCAAGTGATATGCGGTTGACGCGAAAGCGTCGCCTCAAGAAGCCAGTACGGGCTGACTGCTAGGAGGGATTGGCGGACAGGGCTCACTCAGCAGGACTGATACAGCAGTAGCGGCTCTCCGACGTTTTCGATTTCGGGAATCGTGCACTTCAGGTCGAAAGCTTTGGACAGCACAATCTTGAAGATCTGCGAAGGGGTCAGCGACGGGCCACAGAACACTAGTTGACGACTCACCTTTTGCACGTTGATACTATGGCTCGTGCTGGAGAAGATCAACGCAGCGCGCATTGCCTTTGCAAAACGACGTGCCTAACGTTGTCAGTCATCGAAGAATATCAGCAGGCTTCCTTCCTACATACCTGATTCGAGATTTCCTCTTGGTCCTCCCTCGGGAAGTTCACAAAGTGGTCATACTTGGTGCCCACGAGGATGGGGATGGCAGTCTTGTTGAAGCCCCTGCCTTGCCGGTACCACTCCTTGATGCTGTTAAGCGTGCTCTTCCGTGTTAGGTCGAACATGAAGAGGATGGCAACGGCATCGTTGCAGACCAGGGGGAGCATGTTGACGAACTCGCGCTGGCCGCCCAAATCCCAGATTGAAAATGTAATTTCGGTATTTCGGATGGAAATTGTCTTCTCCATAAAGTTGACGCCCAGTGTCTGGATGTAGTCTTCGTCCCAGCTACCCTCAACATACTTGACCATCAGACTCGTCTTGCCGATTTGCGCGTCTCCCACCATGCCAACCTTGATGACGACGTGGTTGCGACCGTTGCTGGCGGCGGCCTCTGCGCCGGCGCTGCTGCGCGAGGCGTGGTCGGCGTAGCCTTGTTGCGCGCCGGCGCCGGATAGACCAGAGGCAGGCCTTGAGATAGAGGGGGCGCTCATAGGTAGAGGCGGTGTGTTGTAGCGATCCGATTGTTGCTCTTCCATCCGCGGGGATTGTGGAAGGCCCTGGTCGAGGGACTGGCTAGGCTGATGCCGCTGCTTCTCGGAGTAATCGTAGCCATTGTTCTGGACAACCTGCGGAGAAGCATCGAAACCACCGATGGTGTCGTCGGGGTGCGGCGGGGCGGCGCTGTGATCCTGCTCCATGTCGTCGACGACGTCGTGGACCTGGGCCGGGGACCCCGCGGATAGTGTTGAGGAATCCAGCGTGGAGGTTCGGCGGGGGTGGGGGACTGGAGGCTCTGTCTCGAGCGAGGGGGCGAGGAGATGACAACGTACGACGCAGCCGTCCCGGAAGAGGAGAGGAGACGCAGCAGTTGGCGCCGAGTCGGGGGATGGACAACGAAAGTCGGGGAGTTGGCGGCAGGTTTTAGTTTGGGCCCGACGATGGCTTCATGGGCACTGCCTCTGGTGGCACGGCGATCGGTCGGGAACAGAGAGGTGAGCCGAACTCCAGCTGCTGAAGTTAAAGTCTGTTACCGATTAGGACTGGCGACGTAGACGCGGCTCACGGGAGGTGAATCATGAGGCAGGACGGAGAGGAATGAGTGTTAGGCAAAGGTGTCTCACCTAGCCTGGCCACAAACGAAAGCAGAGGGGGAGAGAGGGACAGAAAGAAGTGTGTGGTGTGGTGCGTCCAGACAGTACAGCGCGGGAACAAGAGACGGGATTGGACGCCGGGCTGAAGCAGGGGGTAGGGCACCTCGAGCTGGAATCGAACGGAGCAATGAGAAGAAAGGGATTGTGTTGGATGTAATAAACGTACCGCTAGTATAGTAAGGGTAGGTAGGTAGGTAGGTAGGGTGGCAGTCGTTTACTGGACCAGGTAGACAGTTGTCGAGACCGAGCCGGACAACAAGACTGGGACGCCGTTTATGTGCTTGGTTGCAAAGTGACTGAGCAGAGCCTATACTGAAGATGTAGGATGAGAAACCAGGTGATTGTCTGCAGAGGGAGGATGAAGCAGAGCGAGGCGAGGCGAGGCGAGGCGGGAGAAGGGTGAGGTATCGACGGGGCGGAACGTCGATGAGATGCGGCGGTGCGGTGCGCAGTGGCAGAAGTCAGTGACGGTCATGGAATGTACCGACCGAAGCGGGCCAGGGCAAAACGGGGGGATGGATGGGGATGGATTGGCGGAGATGGGGCCAAGCAGCGTGCGTGGGTGTCAATGTCAAGCGAGCGACGACAAGGCAGATGAGTTGTGAATGTGCAAGGGCAGTGGAATGGATATATGGATGGATGGATAAGACGGGGATGAGAGGAGATGCTTGTGCGACCGTGTGCTATGCTGGTTGCCATGTTTTGGTGCAGGACGAGAGGGGAACGAACGGACGAGGAGGGGCCGCCCGCGTCCCTCGCGTCCCTTGGTGCACCTGTACAACATCAGTGCAGCGCAGTGCCCGGCGGGTTGTTTTTTTTTACCTACCTAGGTACTTCGTACTCTAGGTACCTACCTAGGTAATTAGTGAAGTGTGACAGGGGAAGAGGGAAGCAGCAGCCAGTCAGAGGCCGCAGATGGGCGTCTGGGGGGAAGACCGAAGACCGGTGACGACGCCGAAAATTCATAACTCGGGCCATGACTACCTACATAGGTATCTACCTAGGTACCTCCTATGTGGGGGAAACGCGATGGACGCGTTTTGTGTACGTATTAGATGCGCAGCATGTTATGTGCATCGTACCTATGAGCACTTATGTACCAAGGCTAGTTGGTTAGTGTACATACAATGTTATTCAGCTACCCCAGGCATTAGTGGCATTAGTGCTATTGCTTCCGAGGATTATGGATGCTGGGCGAGGGGCCAGCAGGCGGCATTTATGTATGGATGCATCGACGGCTCAACAAGATGCTCTCATGCCACGATCTGATCGTACTATATTTCTCCCCCCTTCCCTGCCTTCCCTCTCGATCACGAGTTTGTCATCGCAACTCGGTGGTCCACTGCCATCCCCTGCTTGCCCTGCTCTTTGGCATTCAGGCGAAGCAAAAAGAAGCCTAGATGCCCACCGGACAGCGGGGACTCGACAGTGGGCGGCATGCCAGAACGGCCACTGAGACAGAACGATCAAGCAGACTAACCGACCGACATCTCCTAAATAGGCCGCAACCTTCGAGGGCGGTGAGATCATGTCGCAATGAATGGATGAATGAATGAACGAATGCGAACAGAGGAGCAGAGACTACTTTCCAATGCATGTCGGTATGATGAACAACTCGACCGTTGTTGACAACTTTTCGAGTCTTATTTCCGACAGCTGACATTGGCTGTCCTTCTTTGCTCCCGTAGCGTAGCTGCAGCTTGTTGTCCGGCAAAGCCGCGGCTTTCAATGTCAACAAACCCCCCCCCCCCCGAAAGTCAACAACCGATGCGCCCAACCTTTTCAACGCGACATGGGACGATGCACAGCGGGGGCCCCAAGGCAACAAACAGACGTCAGACCGCATTTCCATCACGAGGCAATGAACAATTGACCATTATCCCAGAACGGAGGTGATGAAGTGGGTGATACCACGAAAAGGGGCATGGAAGAAAAGAAAAAGAAGAAAAAAACAAGAGGAAGTTATCATGCAATTTTTGATCGCACTAAATGCCCAGGTCATGCAAAACGGCATGAAGCCGTTTAATAGCACCCGCGAGATTTGCACGCCAAACAGACGGGACACTCCCGGCTGGCCTGACGACGTGTTCCTGGCCCGCTCCGTCCGAGTATTTGGGTTCATGCCTGTCTGGGACCTAGGTGCCTGCTTATGTAAGAGGGCCTACCGATACCTTGAGGATTTTGATGCCTCGATACCTAGGCAGGAAGAGCCACTTAGGTAAGCGCATCACCGCCGGGGCTCCCTGCGGTCCTCGGCTTCCTCTCCTATCGCTCTTCCTGCGCGGTCCCTTATCGCAACCGACTTCGGACCGATGGTAATCCGTTTCATCGAATGACTAAGGTGCTTGAAACAGTGACGTCCGTTGTGATTGGCTCGGCGGTCCCCTGGGTTTAAGTGCTAGGCTTCGGTAGATAGGTGCTGTACGTACCTACCAATAACCTATCAAAATTCCCCAGAGCTCTCCAAAAGTCGCCTGTTCTGACCTCATTATCTCCCATCCCACCTCCAACGAACCGGCATACCTCCCACGCCCTCACGACCGCAACAATGGCCTCAATTGCTCGCAGCATGAGGGCAGTTCGCCCCTCCGCCCTCTCCCAGATCGCAAAGGCCGCCCCCCGCGCAGCATTCCCCCGTCCCGCGCAGCGTGCCTTCTCTACAACCCCCATCAGTGAGCTCAGTTCCCATCTCGGCTACCGTCCCGAGCCACCAAGACTGACCCTCGGATCTCCTCCGAACCTTTTCTGCAGGCTTAATACGCAAGTACACAAAGGACCACGAGTGGGTTGACCTCAACGCCGACAAGAAGACTGGTGTCGTCGGCATTTCCGAGTACGCTGCCGAGCAGCTGGGCGACGTCGTCTACGTCGAGCTGCCCGAGGAGGGCGCCCAGGTCGCCCAGGGCGACGCCATCGGCGCCGTCGAATCCGTCAAGAGCGCCGCCGACATCAACGCCCCCATCAGCTGCAAGGTCACTCATGTCAACCTCGGCCTCGAGGAGAAGCCCAGCACCATCAACAAGGTCCCCGAGGACGACTCTCACGGCGGCGGCTGGATCGCAAAGATTGAGGTCGACGAGGCCGGTGTCCAGGAGCTCGAGGCTCTCATGAGCGAGGAGGAGTACAAGGCTTTCACCGCCTCTGAAGACCACTAGATTCGGAAAGAGGCGAGGGGACGGCGTGGTAAAAACAGAGAGAGAGAGAGAGAGCTAGGGACAGCTTGGAATACGGTCTGCATACGGCGGCAGGGTCTATACCAGGCCGGTTTTCACTTAGGGTTGCGGTTCAGATCACATAGAACAATGAGATGATGGTTATCAAGCCCCCATTCCATTTATTCATGGCGACAGTCTGTTCCACCATTATTGCTGCCATTGCCGTTATGATGAGGGGATGGTCGCTTCCGTTGCCGTCTGGTTACCCGGCCGTACCTGATTGATGTCGTCGAGGATTTGCTGTGCGCCTCCGTCCACGAGGTCTTGTGCCACCACCTTGCCAAAGTCGTCGGCCTCCTCCGCGGTGGTGATGGCCTCGACCCTCTCCGCGTCCACCCCGAGCGTGCCGTCGACGTGCACCACCGTCGCCTTGAGCCGCAGCTTCTTGCCGTCCTCGACCCAGGTTGTCTCAACGCCGATGGGCACGCTGCATCCTCCCTCGAGCGTGCGCATGACGCTCCTCTCCGCAAAGCAGGCCAGCATCGTCGGCTTGTCCTCGAGCTCCTTGATCACGGCGAGCACCCGCTCGTCGCCCGTCCGCGCCTCGATGCCCAAGGCGCCCTGTCCGACGGCGTGCAGGGTGCCGCTGTTCTCCGACTCGAGGAACTGCGAGATGCGCGCGCCGTAGTCCATGCGCAGCAGGCCGGCGGCCGCCAGGATGATGGCGGAGAAGGGGCCCTCGGGGTCGTCGCACTTGCGGAGGCGCGTCTCGATGTTTCCGCGCACGTCGGCGAACTTCAGGCCCGGGTAGCGACGCTTCAGCTGTGCGATGCGGCGCACGCTGCTGGTGCCGATGACGCTGCCCTCGGGCAGGTCTGCGAGGGTCTTCCAGCCGTGCTTCTCGGCGAGGCCGGACTTGAAAACGACGACATCGCGCGGGTCCTCGCGCTTGGTCACACAGCCGAGGGTGCAGCCGTCCGGCAGGGTGGTCGGCATGTCCTTGAGTGAGTGGACGATGATGTCTATTTCCTTGGCCGAAAGCTTGGCCTCGAGCTCCGACGTCCACAGGCCCTTGCCGCCAAAATTGTACAGCGCCGTGATCTGGTCCTTGTCGCCCAAGGTCTGCATGCCGTGGATCTCGAACGACATGTCCGGCCGCGCCTTCGAGAGGCCTTCGACGACGATCTCGGCTTGCTTCATCGCCAGCGCCGACTTGCGCGTGCCGACATGGATGACGCCGCTTTCGGCAGTGGACGGAACAGCGGCCATTGTTGGTGAAGGGTATGTCGTATCAACGCACTCGACGGGAAAGTTTGTTCAAGTCGGCCGAGGTCAGTCAATCGCACACGGTTTGTTGTCTGCCGTGCGGTGCGTCGAGGGGGTTGTACGAATTTTTGGGCCGTGTTTTATCACTTGGAGAGCACTCAGCAGGGAGTAAAGCAATGGCGGGGATGGAGGGGTAGCACAGGTTGGTAGGTACCTTCCTAGCTACTTAGGTATGTACTGTATATCGGCACTGTTGGGATACTGTGAACGACACTGTGCCTGTCGGAGCTTCAGGGTCGTCCCCTGGCCCATGCCCCCAATCCTCTATCTTCCGTGGGCGAGTCAAAGCACACATGCACTCGACCGGAATGGATACTCGGCTTCGGTCTCGCTAGGCGACTTCGGCTTCGGGTCTCGAGACTGACCAAAGCTGCTTTCTAGTCACCTAGCTAGACGGACTGGACCTCTCCTTCACTTACATCACAACCGGAGTCGGAATGTGCATCAGAGCATCCGGCACGATGAAGAGCAAACAATGTCTGACGTGTCAAGACACAGGGTACGCCACGAAGCAATACGACAGCCGTGAAATAATCCTATTCTCCTAATCCCCTTGAGACAGCGGCACGAGGGTACAGTGCCTGAGGTTCAAACCTCAGGGGAGGGTCTCACCGATGCTCAAGTGCGAGGACACGACGCTGCACCAGCCTCGGTGTCATTGAGATAGCAGTCTACTACCTTGGACCCTGACGTGGTCAGCATGCTCTTACCCTCGTCGAGTCCTGTTGCACCCGCATCGTGAGCCAGTTACTTTGTGGTCTTCGAGGTCGGACTTGAGCAAGCGTCGGGGGGCTGATGACGCTATATATATCACGCAGCTTTTGAATTGCGCGGCGAGCATGGCCTTGCACGGTGATGGCATGATGGCCATGTATGTTCTCGGGACAGTTCGATATCCTGTTCCTGGAGACGCCCAAAACCAGCATGATGTACATATACATACATGCTCATGCTTTCACGGACTTGGGTGGCTCGAGATGAGACCGGGAAAGTAGCAAGAACAGCCGGAGAAACATCACCCTCGAGGTCGCGAGCACATCAACTACGTCCTACCTTCTCACCCCGCCTTCGTCCCGCTTAGTGCGACTCTCCTCACGGGTGGAACAGACGACGTGTATGCGACCTCATGTCGAGTCCTCGAGGACATCGTTGGACGCTGAACTGGGTCCTGGGACTCGTATCGAGATATTGCCAGCGGACACTCTGTGTATGCGCGTTCACGAGGTATAAAGATGGCCAACCACTCGTGCCCTTTCACGGATCACGCCATTCTTGTCCTCGTCTTCAACTTCTAGATCACGCAGCAATCCATCACATCTCAAACCCTACGACAGTCAACCTTCTCACGGCCATGAAGTGCACCTTCTTCACTCTGGCCGCCCTCCTGGCATGGGCTTGTGCCGCACCACAGGACCCCCAAGTGCCCATTTCAACCTCCCTCACGACCCTTACCGTGACCGGCCCACCGGTGCCCACGGAGCCCATCTCGAACAACCCCGACCCCTTCCCCGCGCCCGTGTCATCTGCACCGGTCTCCCCCGACCCGTCTCAACCTGCGCCCCCCTCGGGCGGCCCTCACTGCGTCTGCGGCGCGACCTACTGCGGCAAGGTCCTCCGCGTCTTCCAAGGTATGTGGTCCGGGACCCTAAACCCCCCATCATTCGTAGCCCGGCGAGAAGCATGCCTCTGACGCCCGACACAGGCTACACGACCGAGCAAATCGGGCAAGGCTACTGCTCCACGAACGGCACGAACTGCGCCGCCGCCGCCCCGGCCCCGGAGTCCCTCGAGGACACTCTCTTTGTCTGCATCTGCCCGGCGGGCCAGAAAGAGGGCTCCGTCATCGAGCTCATTTGCCCCTGCCAGGGCCGCTGCAGGAACGACAAGCCCGACTTTATCGGCCGTTGCGAGACTCCCTGCAATCTCGGGTGCGCCTCCGCGGCTCCGGCCCCGTCTTCGGTCCCCACTTTGTCTCCGACACCAGTTCCGCTCCCCGTCCCTGTGTCGGCCGAGCCTGGTCCCGTCCAGAACCAGCCCGTCCCGCCTGCCGCGCTTTTTGCAGATAAAAAAGCATAAAAGGCTTGCTTGGTGCGGGAAGCTTGACAACCATACCCGTTCTTCATGTTGCTATTTCTTGTTGCGGGTCAACGGGAGCTGGGATGGATATTATCGGTCGGTTCCCCATGAAGGGTCTGACTTCCACACTCTTTTACAGTTGATGGGCATACGAAAAAGGGCACATCTTTGGCGCATGTGTCGTTCATTTGGGCAGACCACACACTCTCTAGGGTTAGATACCAACATTCCTTCATTGACGTTTGCTTGCCACTGCCTGTGGGATACGTGCGATCGGCGGCCCACGTTTGCGTCAAACACCTGAGCGCGAGGGTCGGTCAAATGTCCGTTGATTGCGGTGCAACACAAAGTTTCCCAGCAGTAACTAAACCACCATTCGGTATGTACAACAATCAAAATACCAAACACGCATATTTAGCTCTGAAAAAGATTAAGAATAAAAACCCATCCTGCTAGAGAGCCCCCTGTAGATGCAGCGCCTCTAAAGATGCTTCCCGAGTCAAGATTTCCCCCACTGAGATTGTGCTCTTTGACGTTATGCAAAGGAGATCTCTCTAGAATCTATGTTGCTCGGGCTTCGACGGCTGCTTTGATCGCTGCGAGGGGGTCAGCAAGGAGAGCACTTCATCTGAAGGATAACGTGTGGGGGAATACACACCGTCGCAAGTCACTTTGGCGTCTCCAAACAGCATGCGCGTTCCGGGCATGTAGAACATGGGGTTCGGTACGTCGGCTGCCTTGGTCAGCATCTTACATCGCACACCCCTCGCTCGGCGGGGACTCACCGTAGCCACTGGCCATGCCTCTCTTCATCACAATGACCTGCTTGCTCTTCCATGCCTGTAGCACCGGCATGCCCGCAATCGGGCTGCCCGGCTCCAGCGCGATGGGGTTGACGGTGTCATTGGCTCCAATCACCAGCGTGACGTCCGTCTCTCCAAAGTCGTCGTTGATCTCGTCCATCTCGAGGACAATATCGTACGGCACGCTCGCTTCGGCCAGGAGCACGTTACACTGCCCGGGCATGCGGCCGGCCACGGGGTGGATCGCGAAGCGGACGTTGATGCCCTTGGCGCGAAGCATGGCCGTGATCTCGCTGATGGCGTATTGCGCCTTGGCGACGGCCATGCCATAGCCGACGACGATTATGACGTTCTCGGCGTTGACGAGCGCCTCGGCCGTGTCCTCCACGTTGGTCTGCGTCACGGCGCCCTCCATCTTGTAGTCCGTCTGCGCCGGCGCTGATATGCCGCCAAAGAGGACGTTCGTGAGCGATCGATTCATCGCCACGCACATGATGTACGAGAGGATAGAGCCCGACACGCCGATGAGCGCGCCAACCGTGGTGAGAAGCGGGTTGTCCAGCATGAAGCCCTCCGCTACGAGCGCGAAGCCCGAGTAGGCGTTGAGCACGGTGATGACAACGGGCATGTCTGCGCCACCGATAGCCGCCGTCGTGGTGAACCCCTTGGCAAATGAAAGGATAGTGTTGGCGGATAGGGCCGCCGCGGCGATCATGGGCGAACCGGGGGCCATGGTCACAAAGGCGCCCATCGTGGCCATGTTGGCCGTCAACATGCCCGAGTTGATGATATGCTTGCCTGGGAGGGCAATCGGGCGGGACGACATCCGTCCTGCGAGCTTGAGGAAGGCAACGATGGAGCCCGTGAATGTGATACCACCGATCAGGACGCCCAGGTAGCCCGTGACCAGGTGCAGCGTCGAGATGTCGTCGATGTGTGCCATGACGCTCCCGATGGAGGTCAAGACGGCCGCCAGACCGACGACCGAGTGGAGTGCCGCAACAGTCTGTGGAAGGTCTGTGGGAGTGATGCGCTTTCCAATCAGTATGCCGGCGATGCTACCCAGCGCTGCGAGACCGCCGAACTGCGTGAGCACCTCGGGAGAGAAGCCGACGGCTAGCAGAGACGCCAGCACGCCGGAACCTACTCCGAGCATGCCAAGCATATTTCCCATGCGGGCTGTCGCTTGCGAAGCCAGGCTGGAGAGGGAACTGATGCACAACACGGAGCTGACAGCGTAACCGGCTTGAACGAGGCCCGCGGCCCCCGTAGCGGCTGCGGCGATGTAGCCTCCACCAAACAGGGCTGCCGGGATGGCGTACAGCCACGGGTATTCTGGCGGGTCGGTCGGCCGCTTGAACATGTCCAGCATGCGCTTTGTGATGACGAAGCCACCAGACACGTTCACGAAGGCAAGGAGGACGGATGCTGCGCCGAGGGCCTGAGGGAAGGTTTGCGGGACGTAGCCGCCTCCCAGAATGAAGAGACCGCCGATTCCGACCATGCCTGGGCCGTGTTAGTTTCCGGCCACCCAAAATTCGGACCGCCAAACGTACCTGAGATGGCGTTGGTGACACTCATGAGAGGTGAATGGAGGGCTGGCGTCACTCCCCACACCACCCTGTAGCCGATTAAAGAGGCCAGGGCGAAGGTAAAGGCGTTGCCCATGAACAGGGGGCTGGTCATCTTGCCCAAAGCGAGAGCGGCTCCCATGCCCGCCGTTACGGTTGCGACTTCGCGAGACGTCTTCTGGAAAGGAGTTAGGGTTACGACCTCAGCTTCCTTCGTCACGGGTGGTGCTTGAGCCGGTGCTGGCGGCGGGGCTTTTCTGGGAGGCGGGGGGAGGACATCGCCCTTCAAGGTGACGATGGCGCCTCGCACGACCTCGTCGCTGAGGTCGATGCCGAACTGCTTCTCTTTGGGTGACATGGAGAGGAGAAACTTGGTGACGTTGTTGGAGTAGAGGGTCGATGATTGCGTAGGGAGTCTTGAGGGGAGGTCGGTGTAGCCTGGGAGACTGTAAGCCGAAGTAATTGCAAGGTTCCTATCGTGACTTACCAATGATCTTAACGTCCTTATAGGTGAAGAGCTCGCCAGGCCTCGTCTTTTCGCAGTTGCCGCCGGCCTCGGCCGCGAGGTCAACCACCACGGAGCCAGGCTTCATGACCTCAAGCATAGATTTGGTAATGAGCTTCGGGGCGGGCTTTCCGGGGATCAATGCGGTGGTGATGATGATGTCTACTTCACGCGCTTGCTCGTAGAAGAGCTTCATCTCGGCCTCGATAAACTCTTTGGACATCTCCTTGGCGTACCCGCCAGCACCAGAGCCGTCTTCCTTGACATCGACCTCGATGAACTCGGCGCCGAGGGACTGCACCTGTTCCCGAGCTGCCGGGCGCGTGTCAAAACCCCGCACAATGGCACCTAGTCTCCTCGCAGTCGCAATGGCACTGAGCCCGGCGACGCCAGCACCGATGACGAGCACTTTGCAAGGTGGAATCTTGCCGGCGGCTGTCACCTGGCCGGTCAGAAACCGGCCAAAGTTGTTGGACGCCTCGAGGACCGCCTTATAGCCGGCAATGTTGGCCATTGAGCTTAGCGCGTCGAATACCTGTGCACGGGAGATGCGGGGGATGAGGTCCATGGCAAAAGAGGTCGCCTTCTGCGCTGCGAGCTTCTCGACCAGCGGCTTGTTCTGGGCGGGCTGCAAGAAGGAAATAACGGTTTGGTTCTCCTCCATGAGCTCGATTTCAGAGGGAATCGGGCTGCGGACCTTGAGCACCACGTCGGAGCCGGACCAGACCTGGGCTGCGGTGTCGACGAGTGTCGCGCCGGCGTGATCGTAGGCCTCGTCGGGAAAGTCAGCCTGGGCGCCGGCGCTGCGCTCAACCAAGACCTTGGAGAAGCCCTTTTTTAGGAGGAGGGCAACGTTCTGGGGGGTTAAGGCAACGCGCCGCTCGTTTAAGAAGATCTCCTTGGGCACGCCGACGGTGAGCTGGGAATACGGCACGGAAGGCAGTTCTACGACGGTGGAGTAAGCCGCTGTAGCTGGAGTGCCCGGGCTAGAGGCGACCGAAACGTGCCGGACGAGCTGCAGAGAGCGGGAGGCGGCCGGCAAGAGAGCCTTGCTCTGGTGGCCTCGCACATGGCTGGAATGCCATTTGCGCCGGGCGTCAACGACAAGAACAGTCGGCGCGGCATCTGGTGCGGGACATCAGCATCGTAAGGAACTTGAAGGCTACTTGGTTACACATCGCGTCAAGCATCCGACTCACTTGGGCTGGCCTTCCACGCACGAGGAACGAGGCGGGCAGATGCGCGAGAGGAGCATAAGCTGTAGGCCAGAACTGGCCGCAGGACGCAGAGGTTCATCATCGTGGCGGGGCTCCAAGCAACCAGGCTAACGAGGCCGCCAGGAGGACGAAGAGGGAGGGCGGCGGTATCTCATCGGCTCGCAGCTACTGCCAGGAGATGGGATATGGGGATTCTCAAAGACTCGAGTGTTATTGTCGATTGTGATTACCAATAAGACCAAAGCGACTGATGGTGGCGGCGCAAAGAAGGAGAAACCACAAGGAAGGGAGAAGGAAGGAAGGAAGGAGGAGGAGCAGGAGGAGGAGGAGGAGGAGGGAGGAACAGAGTTCGGATTGACTTTGTGGTCGAGACCAACAACGAACAGATGCTCTGGCCGCGTCTTGCTTGCTCCATCCTCCGCCTCCGCCTCGTCCTTCTTCTTTTCCTCCTTCTCCCCCACCTTCCTCGACCGTGGTCCGCTTGCTTGGTCTCTTCCCCACCACATTCAGCGTGTTCCCCGGACGGGAAGTGCAGAATCGGCTCGGGCCAAGCGTGTCGCAGATGTCGCAACGACAGGTCCAAACCCGTCCAATCATTGTGCGACCAGAGCGTGCTCGGCGTAGGCGCCAAGGCAGCCCCCGCCCGAAGCTCCTTTCTTCCTGGCTTTTCCCCTCATGTGGAATAGCCGGGGACGAGCACACCCTTGACACAAACAGCTGGAGGAAACAAAAATAGGGGAAGAGGTGCGTCGCAGACGCTGGATGGTGGTGTGAGCGAGCGCGTCAGCTAGGTAACTTTGGACGGACGGACGGACGGGTGTGGTGGGAGGTGTTGGTGGAGGTGGCTTGGTGCATGCTTCCGTGCAGGGAAGAAGCTGCGGGCAGGTAGGTGTTCTTGGCCTTCAGAGTGTGGGGTATGGGGTTGTGGACGCTAATACGGCGCTAAAACGAGGACAGCCCAGTCTACCTACCTATAGGTTGCCCCCCTCGGTAGCTCTCCCGGCTGTTCCAGCACTGACTGACAAGCAGTACCTACCTAGGTATCCCGCGCAAGCCATCGATTGCCAATGCGGGGGGAGGGGAAGGTTGTAGGTAGCTCCTTTTCCTGAATCTGTAGAGACCTGCATCTCCCCTACCTACCTACCTACCTACCTACCTATTGTCTTGAGGGCGGGGCCGCAGAACTGTGAGAACGTTGGTCTTTCACAGTCGTTGAACCGCCCACGAAGGGTAGAGAAAGGTCTGGATGAACGACACTTTCCAGCTACGTCGTCGTTTAATTTGAATATCAAAAACCATCTCACGTATTGGCGGACTCTTCAAGTTTCCGTGACAAGCAGACTGACTGCATATCCGTCGGCTGCATGCATGCATGCATGTGCGCACAGAAAAGGAAGGGGGGGGGGAGCAAACATGCATCGGCTCGCTCGGGGCAGATGAAGAACACCACAACCTATCGATGCGGTAGGCGGACGGCCAATGGAAAATAGTGGCTAATGGGAGATGGTAAACCGGCAGTAGTAGGTGGACAGACTCTGATTAAACCCAAGTCGATTCATTGGGTCACTCATGGGTGCAAAGCAGCAAACAAGACTTGGGTGCATGGGTAGGTAGGTAGGTAGGTAATCAGCTTTGCTTGCATACCTACGTACATAGTAGGTACGAACCCACCTTCAGAGAGATTGGCTTCTAGGTATTCATTCATTCAGGCGTCTCGCTTGCCACTCGCCAACATGATTCATCAGAAAACTCCTCTCAAAGGCTTGTTACTGTAAAACGAATCCTTCAGCTATGACGCCTTCCATCCATGTCGTCCGGCAAGGCGGCACCGGCCCGGCGGGAACCATCCCCTCATCACCGCCCCGGTCCCCACTGCCAACCGAGCTGCTCTGACCCGCCCGGCCCCATATCGGATGGCCGCCCCGCTGACGGGAGCCCAAGTGGCCACAAGGTTAGGTGGGTACCTACCTACCTACCTACTTAGGTAGGTATCCATCTTCTGGCTGGCCTGCGACTGTTCTATCTGTTGCGCGCATCTTGATAGGCAACGATCTGCGAACGTTGTAGAGGGCCTGCAAGAGCCTTACCGTCGGTCTTCTCACTGCACAGCACAGCACTTCGGAGCTCGAGATATCGGGCGGCGGAGCGCTCGGGATCCGCGCTCAAAGCACGTTTCACCGTGTGGGCCCCATGCCAAGGCAGTCGAGCTTCTCTAGTTGTATCCCCGATGCCATTGTTAGCACCTGGATTTGACGCCCTGCATTGAAACGGAGAGGAGCGACGTTATGGGGACGATGGACGTTGATGAAACAATCTTGACCCATTGGAATGATAGCGTCGCTGCGTCACAGGACCGCGGGACAGGGATGCTGTTTGCAATTTCAGCACCGAGTGTAGCTTGTAGCCCTAAACCTAGGTAGGTGGCACAATAAGCTTCAAGGGTCCAGCAGGCCGGCCAGGCCGCTATGCTTCGTACACTGCATTATTGTACGATGTAAAACACTACCTGCCGACCTAGGTAGGTACGCTGTACATAGATAAGGACTAACGCCAAGACCCGGCAACAAGGTATGTAGTCTGATAATGGCGTAGTCACATGGATTCTAGAAAGGTGATCCGTCGTTAGCTAACGTAGTAGAAGAACCAGCAGTTTCGTACCTGTCCCAACCGTGGCTGTTTGGCGCTACTGCATAGGATATCGCGTAGTTTATTCAAAAATCCCGAAGTGAGGAGAAGAAAAAATCCCAATTCGGCCGTCAAGTGCCCTGGGGCAGGTGTGAAGATCAACAGAATGTTCGTACTCTTCTACACCCCTGCCCCTTGTCAATCAGCTACCGAACTGTCGACGATATGCCGCTGTGGAGAGTAAGGACAGCGACGATGAACCGAAAGGCAGTGTTGCCGCCCACGCTGGATCCTCTAGTCGTACTATGTATGTAGTTGGTCGACTGCTGAGTTGCAGATGCGGACGACGAAAGGCGGCGACTCTGAACAAGGCCCGAAGCTAGGTAGGTAGGTAGATACTTGGAAGATAGCCTCACGTTAGTAGTATGGCCTGTGTTTTGATAAGAGGCAACGGCGAGGGGTCCACCTCTGCATGGCTGGCGTTCGTTACTACCTACCTACCTACCTACCTACCTACCTTAGGTAGTGGAGAGGAGGCGTTACGATGCATGCCTTTATGGTCGTGCCGCCGCAAATAATTATGGAGCCTCCCGCGTCCCGAAAGCACCGCTCTCCGTATGGGGAGAGTGACCGGCCAAAGCGCCCGCGGGCCCCGGTGGTCGCCCGCCAAGATATACTCAGCCAATCAGCATCGAAACTTGGTTACATACCTAGGTAGTATCTTTGGTCTATGACGGGCGGCCCACGGGAGGAACCGACTGTGCTGTGTGTGCTTCATTGACGGACCGGACGGCGCTGGTGACATTGCGCGAATGCGTCACAGACGCGGCGGAACCCATTCAAATATCGGCGCAAAGATGCGCGTTCTCCCTGACACTCGGGCCCTGGAGCTCGACTGCCGCGTGTTCGTTCGTCTTGGGGGCAATCGACAACCCAGCTTTCTGATATAAGCCTTTATTAGTCGAGCTGCTCCATCCATCCTACTGCAGCTCTCTCATTGTTCTCTTTTCTCTCTCTCCACCTCCCCCCCCCCCGACAACACCATCTGCCTGCAACGATGTGGGCCGAACCCGAAAAGAAAAAGCAAGCTCCGGCCAAGGACACCCTCGCCGCAACGAGCTCGCTGGACGAGGCCGTCGAAGATGAGGGTGGCGCATTCAAGGCCTACTTGGTATGCTTTTTAAACACATTATACACACCCACGGCTTCGCCTTTTTGCTACAGATGGATCCGCTAACTACTGACTGCCGTACTGCAGCGCATCTTCACATTCGGGGGTCCATTTGAAAAGACACTACAGGCCGTTGCGCTGACTTGTGGCATGGCCTCCGGTACCGCCATGGCCCTCCAAACCATAATTTTCGGCAACTTCGTCACAACCATCCAAGACTTCACCACGGGGCAGTCCTCGCCTGCGAACTTCCGCGGCGAGTCCGCAAAGCTCGCGTAAGTTTCTTGCTCGCTATATGCACGTACATCTATCAAACATGTCGCGCTTACAAATAAATACAAGCCTCTACTTCGTCTACCTGGGCATCGCCAGATTCGTTCTTTCCTATTTCTACATCTCCCTGACGACGCTCTCTGCCTACCGAATCACGAGAAATATCCGCCACAGCTACTTACATGCTGCGCTCCGGCAGGAGATCGCCTTTTACGACATTGGCTCTGGTGGTTCCATCGCAACCCAAGCCATCTCCAACGGACGCCTTATCCAAGTTGGAATCGCCGAGAAGCTTGGCCTGACGTTCCAGGGCTTGTCCGCCTTCATCACGGCCTTCATCATCGCCTTCGTTACGCAATGGAAACTCACCCTTATCGTCTGCTGCGTCGCGCCATTGATTCTAATCGTCACGGGTGTGGTGTCGGCCATCGAGGCCGCCATTGAGACAAAGATACTCAACATCTATGCACAGGCTGGGTCCTTTGCCGAGGGCATTCTCTCGAGTGCCCGCACCGTTCACGCCTTCGAGATCCGGATGAGGCTGGTCCAGAAATTCGACAGGTTCCTCGAGGATGCCCATCGTCTGGGAAACAAGAAATCTCCCCTTTTCGGCATCCTCTTCTCCGTCGAGTACTTCATCATCTACGCTGGCTTCGCCCTGGCTTTCTGGCAGGGCATCCACATGCTGAATAGTGGCGAGATTACAGATTCTGGAGACATCTTTACGTATGTCTTCTTTGCCGTCAGTCTACATTTTGGCTAACCTTCCCAGCGTCCTCTTGTCGGTGGTTATCGGTGCTACCAGTCTGACCATGTTGGCGCCATACTTTATCGAGTTCACCCGTGCTGCGTCGGCCGCCGCTCAGCTCTTCAAGCTTATCGACCGAAAATCAGAGATCGATGCCTTCGACAAGTCAGGCGAGCAGCCCACAGAGACCGTCGGTGTTGTTGACTTGGAGAACATCACATTCGAGTATCCCACCCGCCCTGGCGTTACCGTGCTGGACAACTACTCCCTACATGTGCCTGCGGGCAAGGTGACGGCGCTCGTGGTATGTCGGTTCGAGCAACAGCTTAGTTCAATGCGTCTGACAGCTTTTAGGGAACCAGTGGTTCTGGAAAGAGCACAATTATTGGCCTGATCGAGCGATGGTACAACCCCAAAGCCGGCACTATCAAGCTTGACGG
Organism: Colletotrichum zoysiae; assembly: GCA_030867305.1. Taxonomy (NCBI): domain Eukaryota; kingdom Fungi; phylum Ascomycota; class Sordariomycetes; order Glomerellales; family Glomerellaceae; genus Colletotrichum; species Colletotrichum zoysiae. Next base: position 107,987 of record MU842898.1, on the reverse strand, counting down.
CGTGCCCATCGAAAAACTCAATCTCAACTGGCTGAGAAAGAACGTTCGCCTGGTTCAGCAGGTATGTGCGATTGACCCGGCGGCACTCACCCATTCTGACTTCCCTTTCCTAGGAACCCGTTCTGTTTCAGGGAACTGTGTTTGACAATATTGCCAATGGGCTTGTTGGTACCCCATGGGAGAATGCACCTCGTGAGGAGCAGCTGCGGCGTGTGCAAGAAGCCGCCAAGGTCGCGTTCGCTCACGACTTTGTCTCGCAACTCCCCGAGGGCTACGAAACCATGATCGGCGAACGCGGAGGTCTTTTGTCAGGTGGGCAAAAACAGCGTGTTGCCATCGCTCGCAGTATCGTTTCAGAACCGAAAGTGCTCCTCCTGGATGAGGCCACTAGTGCACTGGACCCCCACGCCGAAGGGGTAGTGCAGCAGGCTCTGGACAAGGCATCCGAAGGCCGGACGACCATCGTTATCGCCCACAAACTGGCTACAATCCGTAGGGCAGACAACATCGTGGTTATGAGCAAGGGTACCATCGTCGAGCAGGGTACCCACGACGGACTGCTTCAGCAGGGCGGGGCCTACACTCGTCTTGTGAGGGCGCAGAACCTGCACGTCTCCGACGAAGGCTCGGTCACTGAGACGGAGGAAGAAGGAGAGACCGCTCCGAAAGGGCACATTGAACTTACCAAGACCATGAGTCGCCATCGAACCACAGATCAAACACGAATGGATGCCCAGAGGGAGCGAGACAACTACGACCTCCACAAGCCTAAGGGCCTGCTCGGCGTCGTCATCCGCATGGTACGCGAGACTCCAGAGCTGAAGGGGGCCTACATTTGGACCGTCGTTGGCGTGGTTCTCTCTGGTACGTCTTCTGGGAGGTCTGGTTGGTATGCTTGCTAACACGACGTAGTCGGCGCATTCCCTGGTCAGTCTCTGATCATTGCGAACCTGGTTGATGTATTCACTCTCACGGGCTCCGAGATGATAGCGAAAGGAAACTTCTATTCCTTGATGTTCTTCGTCCTGGCCCTCGGCGTTTTTGTCTCCTACTTCATCATGGGTCTGAATACAAATGTGATTGCCCAGGGGTTGAACCACAAGCTCCGGAAGCAATGTCTCACCAACTTCCTCAGGCAAGATCTCCAATTCTTCGACCGCAAAGAAAACAATACCGGAGCGTTGACGAGCAAACTCGACTCCAACCCCCAAGCCATCTTGGAGCTCATGGGATTCAATATTGGCTTGATCTCAATCTCGAGTCTCAATGTTGTTGCTTGCGCTATCCTGGCCATCGTCACGACCTGGAAGCTTGGCGTGGTCGTTGTTTTCGCTGGCCTACCTCCACTCGTCAGTGCTGGTTACATCAAGGTTCGCCTTGAATCCAAGCTCGACGGCAGAACCTCTAAGCTCTACTCTTCGAGCGCTGCTGTTGCGTCCGAGTCGGTCTTGGCCATCAGGACGGTGTCTTCCCTGGCCATTGAAGAGACCGTCTTGAAAAAGTATACAGACGAACTTGACCACGCCGTTAGGGCCTCGACTGCACCGCTCTTCATCATGACGATTGCGTTTGCCCTGACGCAGTGCATCGAGTATCTTTTCATGGCTCTCGGTTTCTGGTGCGTATTCTTCGTCTTTTCCTGGCACCACAACAACTGACTGATTCACAACCTAGGTATGGGTGCCGGTTGCTCTCTTTCCAGGAGATTAACATGTACCAATTCTTCGTTGCGTTTATGGGAACTTTCTTCTCCGGGCAGGCTGCTTCCCAGCTGTTCCAGTATTCGAGCAGTAAGCTATACACGTTAGCACCTCCTTCTGCCTGATTCTAACCGTCCTTAGGCATGACCAAGGGCATCAACGGTGCAAACTACCTGTTCTGGTTGGACGACCTGCAGCCTACCATCCAAGAGACGCCTCAAAACCGTGATGCTGCGCCCAAGGCTGGCTCCACGCTCGATTTTGAGCAGCTTCGCTTCTCGTACCCGTTGCGACCTGAGGCGCATGTTCTTCGGGGTATCGATCTCGAGGCAAGTAGAATCACCAATATCACCGCCGCGCTAAAGCTGACTTAAATCAGATCAAGAGGGGCCAGTTCGTCGCTCTTGTGGGAGCATCTGGTTGCGGCAAGTCCACGATGATTGCCATGCTCGAACGCTACTACGACCCGACGACGGGCACGATTCGTATCGATGGCGATGCTCTCTCAGAGCTCAATCCTCGTCTGTACCGTCGTATGGTGGCTCTGGTCCAACAGGAGCCGACCCTGTTCCAGGGCAGTATTCGAGAGAATATTGCGTTGGGTATCGACTCCGATTCCATCACCGATGTACCGGACGCGCAAATCGAGATGGCCTGCCGGGCAGCGAACGCCTGGGACTTTGTCTCTTCGCTGCCCGAGGGCCTCGCGACCCCCTGCGGGAGCAGCGGTATGCAGTTGTCGGGCGGCCAGAGGCAGAGGATCGCCATTGCGAGAGCACTCATCCGCAACCCGAGGATCCTGTTGCTTGACGAGGCGACGAGCGCCCTCGACACGGAGTCGGAGAAGGTTGTGCAGCGCGCCCTCAACGACGCCGCTCGCGACAGTGATCGAATCACGATTGCTGTCGCCCATCGACTGTCAACTATCAAGGACGCGGACATGATCTGCGTGTTTTATGGGGGGAGAATCGTGGAGAGGGGCACGCACTCGCAGCTTGTTGCCAAGGGTGGCATGTACGCGCAGATGTGCGAGGCCCAGAACCTTGAATAGGTGCGACCATCTTCAGGGCTCTCGAACCGTATGGGCATTCTTTTTTACCTTTGCTTGGAGACTCGGCACGGCACGAGTCACTGCATCGAAAGGCGTGGCGTTCGGGAAAAGTTATACAACCCTTGTGATACGCTGTACATCTTAGCCTTGGGTAGATGTTGGATTACTAGTGTAATGTTTAGACAAGAGGCTACTTTCATATTTGCACGGCACTGTCTGCGAGCAGTCGTTCCTGGGACTGACCGTGCCATTGACTGACTTCTTGCGAGAGAGCGTCCAATGGATTTAACTATATTTCAATAGAGTTTCCCCAACGAGATGATGAAGTTAGTAGGTACTATGCCCTCGGTGCTCCCACCATCTACCCCAATCTCCGTCTTACATGACAAGCAGCCAATAAGAGGCCGCGTTTAGCCCACGAGGCCCAACACGATCGGTCCTCTCTACGATATGGGGACTCCCACACCGGGCCATATCTCGGAAATCTAGCAGCAGCCCCACGAGCTGAGTGGAACTGACGGCATTGACAAATCAACTAGCTCTTTCTAGGAGATCGAATTCCTTCAGAGCTCGCGTCCCTTGACCTGCAGCGCCAAGTAGACGCCACATGACGCCGTTCATCTCTTCAACCCTCGATATCCCAGGCTTCCAGGCTTCCAGGCCTCGTCCCCACTCCGCCGACCGACGACGCAGCTTCCTCTTGCTGTGCCTGGCATCATCTCCGCCTCTTGTCGTTGGCCACAACAGCCTTGGCGTTGTATGCCCCGATATGCACAGCTTTCAAGTCGCGCAACACGTGCCTCTTCCGCTCACAACGAGCCGTGAAGTTGCATGCAGGTCCCTTCGTCCCAGCACCCTGTCACCAAACGTCATGTCATCGACTTTCCCGTCCCCCTGCGAGCCAATGGCGTGTCGGCGCTGGGAGTCGGCCGACGGAATCATACCCAACGCGCTGGTCCAAAGTTCCTGCTCTTGCCCGGTCTCCAGCGATCTTTTGCCCGCGAATGCAAGGATCCGCGAACTCGCGGCGGGAGTTAGACTTTACTCACATGGGACGATTTCTCTACTCGCTGTAGTATATAAGCTCTCGGGCGGCAGAAAGCTTCTCCCCAGCTCGGAAGCTCTCTTCTCCTCCCGTCCAAGCTCCCCTGTTCACTCCGACTCCATCGACAGTCAGTTCGCCGCGGTGGGATCAACATGATGGCAAAGCTCAGCCCCCTTGCACTCCTGGCTGCGTCGCTGTCCCTCGTGTCAGCGCAGACCTACCAGCGGCTCGGAACCTGCCCGGACCTTGGATGCGTCCTGCCGCCCGACCAGTCCGACTTCCTCCCCGGTCAGTTCTTCGACCTCCGTGTCGAGATCCATGCGCCCGTCAACGGCTCCGAGGCCTTCAACAACGGCGTCCCCGACGAGGCCTTCACCGTCAGCATCGCAAAGGAGGGCGCCGAGGCCGAGAGCCTGACCGACTTCTTCGGCGTCGAGGAGGAGCCCAAGCTCGAGAAGTGGTCTTTCGGTTGGTACGAGGACCTCTTCGCCGAGGACGCGAAGCAGAAGAGCATGGTCAACGTGGCCTCCAAGATCTGGCGCCGCATCAGTCTGTACGAGCCCGGCAACTACGTGGTCACTCTTAAGTACTACGATGGCAAGACCACCACCGCCAACTGGGTCGTGCGGCCTTTGGCGATGGAGAAGAAGGCCAAAAACGTCATCTTCTTCATTGGCGACGGCATGACCACGAACATGGTTCTTGTACCCAGACAAACCTGTCTTGTAGCCGCTTCTAACATGCCACAGGTCACTGCCGCCCGCCTCCTCGGTCACAAGAGCATCAATGGAAAGTACCAGTCCACCCTGGCTATTGACAAGTTCCCTGTCCTCGGCCACCAGATGACGCACTCCATCGACAGCTACATCACAGACTCTGCCAATTCTGCGTCTGCTCTGTACTCGGGACACAAGAGCACCGTAAACGCCATGGGGTGAGCCAGGTCATGGATGATGTCTGACGGCTTTTACTGACTGTGTTAGTGTTTACGCCGACTCTTCTCCCGACGCCTTCGACGACCCCAAGGTGGAGACCATTGTTGAGCTGATTCACCGCATCTGGGTATGTCGGTCATAGATCTGCAAGTTGGGGAGATGATGTATTGACTTTCTAGGGCTCCGCTTGGGGTGCCGTCTCCACGGCCTTCATCGCCGACGCCACTCCCATCGCCCTGACGGCCCACACCCGATCCCGGTCTCTGTATGGGCCCCTGATTGATCAGGCCCTTAACGGTGTCACCAACTACACCTGGACCAAAATGAACGGTCCCGATGTCTACCTCGGTGGCGGTGCCGAGCAATTCTACCCCGGCACGGGCTCTTACCAGGGCAAGGACTACTACGCGGAGTTCGCCAAGAAGGGCTACACCGTTGCCCTCAACAAGACCTCCCTCGAGGCTGCCGACGTCAAAGATAAGATCCTCGGTATCTTCACACAGGGCAACCTTCCTGTCTGGCTCGACCGGAACGTTCTCACCGAGAACCTTGGGAAGCTCACCAACGACCCCACTGGCAACAAGAGCGCCGCTCTTGACGTCCCTGGCCTCAAGGAGATGACCCTCAAGGCTGTCGATACCCTCCACAACCGTGGCGGTGACAAGGGTTTCTTCTTGATGTCCGAGGCTGCCTCAATAGATAAGCAGATGCACATCCTCGACTACGACCGCGCTCTCGGTGATCTCCTGGAGCTCGACGACGCCGTCAAGGCCACTATTGAGAAGCTCGAGGACCTCGGTATTCTCGAGGACACTCTGGTCGTTGTCTCAGCCGATCACGGCCACGGATTCGAGTGAGTTGCCCGGCCCATGTTGCAGTGCCACCAAGCTGACCTCCCAAAAGTGTCTTTGGAAACGCCGACACAAAGTACCTCGCCGAGCAAGAGGACGACCGCACCAAGCGCAGGGCCGTCGGTGTCTACGCCAGCTCCGGTCTGTCCCAGTACACAGTCGAACAGCCTGGCGTCAGCTACAACACCGGCCCCAACTTCCCCCTGAACTGGAACCCCCGCTACGCCATCGCCGCCGGCGTCGGCGCCAGCCCCGACCGTCGCGAGGACTACAAGCTCCACGGGTCGGCCCGCACCCCCGCCGTCGCCGCCGCCAACACCACCGACTACTATGTCAACCCCGTGGACGCCGCCGACGGCTTCGTCGTCAACGGCACCCTCCCCACGAACGAGGCTCAGGGCGTCCACTCGCTCACTGACGTCGCCGTCTGGGCCCGCGGCCCCTGCCAGGAGACCTTTGGCGGCACCTACAACAACATTGACATCTTTTACAAGATGGCCAATTGCCTCGGTCTCGCACAGCCTCGCAACGGCACGGCTCCCGGTGGTACCAGGCGCAGAGCAGCCCTCGAAGCTTAGGGGTTCATGGTGCCCCCCCTCTTCTCTCTTTTTCCCTTTTCCTTTCCTTCTTCTTATTTGAAGACTAAAAAAGCATGGCGAGTGGTGTTGAGTGATGAGTTTTTGATCATTCACATAGATGTCTTTTGGGGGAGGGGGGGGGGTGGTTGCAGATTTGCACAATGGCTCTTCTAATATTGCCAGTAATAGCTCCTGAAACATAATGTCATCGTATTCATTATACCTAGGCCTTGACTCGAATGTGACTGCTACTAAATGATTGGGTTTCGTATTTCACAGGGACGAAACCCCAATATATACCTGGAGAAACCCTTGCCTTCGCCAAACCCGCCTCCACGACTTGATCCGAACAACGCCCCTCATTCGGCCTACTCTATTGGGCAGCTGTCCTCCGGTTTGAACTCCCTGCATCATCGCAGTGCGGATCGACTCGGTTGCCTCGCCGGTGAAAGTAAAGTTTTGATGAAGGGACTGGCAGACGTTTAGTGGGTAGCATCGTTGAAGTGATGGGTGGCCTAGGACTTGATGGGGGGTAAGATCGTGTCACGGCGATTGCATCCTGGACGAGTTACATGCACTTCAAGCGTGGCCGGGAGACAATTTGTTATACTTTGTACTACTTTATCCTCATTTGCAAATTGCGGCTCCTCGAATCCCATCCCAGGGACAGTAATCCGTTTGTGTACCATGATCGGTCTCCCGTACCCATCGCCGGGCACCTCCCGACTCCATGCAGCTTTGATGCAGGATGGTTTACTTCATGTGCCAGGGCCCAAAGCGCGCTCATCACCCAAGACCGTCTTTGAGGATCACGGGTAGACAGACCATGTCGACCTCAAAGTCCGGCTTGAATGTGGTAAACTCGCACCGAAGTATTCACCCCCGTTCTGATCACCGGTCCCATGATAGAGAACTGGGCCCCAGGCCATCTCGGCCGATAGCCCAGCCAGCTGATTCAAGCTGGTCGGAAGGAGACAGGACCTACTTCTCGGAAAGTCTCTCCAAGATTCCCATGACTTCCTCCTCGTCAATCTGCCCCTCCTCGCACCTGGCGGTGTAGCAGCTCGAGTGCGCCCACACACCGTCCCCGAGCCCGCCGACCGCGTCCCCGACGTTCTCCTTCCTCACACCGCCGCCGACGATGACCTCGAGCTTCCTCCCGCCCCCCGCCCCCGTCTCGCGCACGACCATCTCCAGCACTGCCCGGTTCTCCGCAGCCGTTCCGGGCCCGCCCGAGGTGAGGACCCCTTCGAACCCGCACGCCACCAGATCTCTCACCGCCTTCTCGACGTTCCGACCCTCCCCGGACCGGACGGCCTCGTCAAAGGCCCGGTGGAAGGAACAGGCCAGCCCGCTGGCGGCCTCGACGAGCGCCCGGCTCCTCTCGACGTCCACCACCAGGGCCCCGCCGCTGCCGTCCCTCCGCAGCACCCCGAACACGAACCCGTCGCCCCTCTCCGCCCGCAGCAACCCGCGGAGGGCCCCGATGTCGGCCGCCATGGCCGCGAGCTCGTCGACCGTGTAGACGAAGTCGACATCGTCGGCGGGCTTCCCCCGCGGCCGGATCATGACCCGCACGGGCACCGCGAGCCGCCCCGTCACGTCCTCGAGGTCCGCCGGCGCCGGCGTCGTGCCGCCGACGGGGTAGCTCCCCCGTGCGTTGAGTTCGATGCGCTGTGCGCCGAGTGCCTGGGCGCGCAGGGCTGAGGCGGGCGAGAAGACTGGTATCTCTAGGTTGATTGGCATTTCGGCTTTTCTTTCTTTTTTTCTTTTTTCTTCTTTTTTTTTTTGAGAGAGAGGGTGGTTGGTGGAAACCGGAGGTTGGTTGCTTGAGTGAAGATAAGATTGAAGATAAGGTATATACATACAGTAGAGGGACACCCCCCAAGCACAACCCGGTAAGTCTTCTTTGTTTTGTTTGTTGAACGTCTCGTTTGAGAAGCAGACGACCAAGCCACCTGTTAGAAGAAATCACGCTATAGAGCCTTCTGAACTTTGAGGGTAGCCAAACTCTTTCTTTGCATTTTTTCCAATCCCCTTGGTTTTCTTGATTCCTCATGCTCAGGCAGCAACTCCCACACCAGATCATGTTATTTCTACCTGCCTCGACTTGTTCTAGTCTCCACCAAAGAACATAGTCATTGTGCATATACTAACACATGGGAGATGTTGAAGAAAGGGGAGACGGCATAATCTCTTCTGTTAATGCTATTACTACGGTCTCTTGGGCCCTGGGTGACCAGAGTCTCTATGGGTGTGCGCGCTTCCAAAAAACAAAGAAAATGATAATGATGAAGACCTCTCCGGTCTAACCTCATCCAACCGTCAAACCTAAACCCCATTAACCTGGCTAGTCGGCCTCAGACCATCAACTCAAAGAACTCAACTGATTCCCCCGAGGGTCTGTTTCTGTTCTGTTCCGCACCAGGACCTCTCTTATTCAACGGGCCATTGGGGGATGGCGATGCCACAGAGAAAGATTTGCAAAGTACTTATGCTTGCTCAGGTAAATACTGACAAGCACCAAGCAATGTCTTTACTCGATGACTACGGCTGGTGTTGATCGGAGGTCTTGAGAGGCCCGAACTCTTTGGCACGCGCAGCCACCGATTGTCTCTCGAGCTCCCTCGCTGACACTTGGGGGCTCATTGTATAGCTGCCGCTGTGCCTGTCCCGGTGATCTGGTTGAGGTATCAGCTGCTGAACATCAGAAGCAGAAGATGCAGGGCGCTGAATGGTCTCTGGGGTGAAAGAGTTGTAATCGCGGACAACTAAAGAAAGGCTCTCAGGGCTTGAATAGTCGGCCCCAACGAAGCCGTGACTGCGATCGTTGTAGCTGGTACATGATGCCTCACGACTCTCGGAGCTGTCATGGTTGGCTGCCATAGCAGAAGAGCTACGGTCAGAGAACTCCCAACCCCGGGAGTTGCCGAATCCATGAAGCGCTGGATTAGGACGCCCATAGCCATATGAGTCGTGAAAATGGCCAGGAGCTTGGTCATAGGAGACCATCATATGGCTTGGAGTGTGCTGCGGATGATTGGAGTAGTCGGAGTGTGGATGGTAGTTTTCACTCGGGCGCCCGTAGTCGTAGTACTCCATCGGAGGGATACGGCCAAATTCAGTTGGGGTATAGTAGCCATGAGAGGAACGACGGGAGCCCGGGGCTGCGCAGTGGGCATTGTTTTCCTGGTGAGCCTGAGAATGAACACGGCCATGACCCTTATTTGAGTTTCGGCTATGTCGCCGGAGTCTGATGTCTGCGTACGGGTGGGTCCGGTGGTTGTTTCGATGTTTGAGAGCCCTTGGGGGAGCACTCTCATAAGGCGAGTACTCGGCGAGTGATCGAGTTTGCACTTCAGAGAACTCATTGTACGAGTTCATATTGGCAGCGAGGTCCCGCTCATGAGGCTGTCGGACATCCTCAAGTACCAAGCGCTCGGCGGACGGAGATGCCTGGACCGTTATGCCGTAAGCATGCTCATTGTCAGGACCCATGTCAGCCTTGGGGATAGGATCAAATAGGGGGAAATGAGGAGCACCGTAACGGCCGCGCTCGTCTGGGAATCGATCGAGAGGCCGGTTCTCCTTGTCATCCTCCTCATCTTCAAAGTCATATGCGGACTGGTGTACGCCACAATTCACCTCGCTAGGGGGATAACCGAGGTCGGGTTCATCTTGGGTTTCGTTGTCCTGGTACACGTTGACCATGGACGTCGCGTCATCGCCTTGGCCGTGGAACTCAGCGTCCTTGGCCCTCTCTTCCTCGGTGGCCTTGAGATTTGTTTTGATAGCCTTTCGGTACTCACGCACGAAAACGCTAGCATTGGGCGAGATGCGGCCTTTGTCGATGTTCTGGAAAAAATGCTCGACTTGGCGTATGTTAGCACGGCGAAGTTAACGAGTTATGGGCAACTTACATAGACCGAGGTGGGTGTAGGTTCGTTTGGCATCGACGCCCATCAAGGACTGCATCAAGGGGGCGAGATCCTCCCAAGTCTTGGTATGCGTAGGGCCAGTAGCGATGCGCTTCTGAGACTGCGGCACAATGATACGCCAGAAAACGCGTTCCTCGTCAACCGACCAAACCTTTCCACCCATCCTGACTGTTGATTGTTCCGCAAATAGGACTAGACTTAGTGATACCGGAAGGTCAGAATGAGGATGGGTTGATGTCGAAAATTCAATGTAATCTTGATGATAAACAAGAGGGAAAGCTGAATCGCAGGGTGTTGATGCCGCGGATGAAGTGACTCAACTTGGAATGGAAGGTTTCTTCCGAAGGGTTGTGGTTGAAGAAGAGTTGAAGGCAAGTCTAATGTGATTTAGTCGATTCTCAAGGAAAGAGCGAGTGAGTAGCCGGATATATAAGAATGATCAAACTCTTGAGAGTTGATGTTGTGCAGCGAACTGATAGATCGAGGCGAGAGGGAAGAAATGTGGCGTGGGATCGAGTGCGACTTTGTTTGAAAGCAAACCACTTCCGTCAGGTTGAGGTTTGACTCCTGGGAGGATATATAATAATTGAAGGCCACTGACGGGTTGGTTCAGTGAATGAAGGAGAAAGGAGGGAGTCAGTGAATAGTCGGGTGGTGAGATTATTAACTCTTCGGAGAGGAAACGGGATGAAAAGGGTAAACGAGAAAGTGTTTTCAAGCGAGGCTCTGAAACTCCAATTCCAAGTGTTTTTGATCAGAGGGGGTTGAGAAGGAGCGGCTTCCTATGGATGCCAAAGCCCTGGGCATTTGAGGCCTGAGGAAGGTGAGACTGAAGTGGCTGCTTTGAGTGAGCACCGAGGGTGGTGGTCTTCCCCCGGCCGTTGTAGACTGTTGATGTTGTTTCATATGGAGGAACATGCATTTAAGCGATGGATGTATCGACCAACAAGTGCAAAGAACGAGCATTCACAAGGCATACTTATTGTAAGTATGGACTCATTTTGCAGCGTTTGAGAGGATGTATTACTATATGCTAGGTGTGTAGTAAGTACGAGCGAGCAGCCTGGGTCTGAGCGGAAATCAGTACGCGATAGCGCCATAAACATCGCAGCATTACAGACATAGCAATACAAGAGCGCAAGAGAGAAACAGAGAAGTAGTCAAGGGGGGCTGGAACAGGGCGGGACGGAAAGCACGAAGAGGATGTCAGAGTTAAGAGGCAATTTGAGAGGTTGGCAGCGGCAAGGCTCAAAGGGGGATGGATGGTTCAGCAGGTGAGGTGACAGTGATAAGGGTCACGCGGCCAAACAGATAAGCCAAGTGACTAGAATAAATTTAACTGAGGGAAGGGGATACATGATGACGGAACGAAAGATGTAAAGCCGGACCCCCGCCCCGAAAATCAGTCGAAATGAAGGACTTAATACATCAAAATAGAATAATCAAATAACTTGCGTAATGTAGCATACCTTACTAGGGTTTCTGGAGCCAACGTGCCCAAGCAATACACATATAGGTTAGTGTTCAAAATTGCTACTCGAAGGGACTATGCGGCTCGGGAGCCTGGTAACCCCTGGCTACCAATGCTGCAGCCAAACGCCATTCAAGTCTCGAGAACTGGTGGCATCAGCAGGAAGCCCTCGAAGGAAAGGTGAGCCTACTCACAATACTCTTCTTCTCAGGTGGAACCACCCCATCTCTAATCCAGAAACCCCAACCGCCCATCATGTTGGCTAGCATCATGTCCGTGGTCAGGCGGTCGCCAACAACGGCGACCTGGGATGGGTGGGAGACACCCGCCTCGGGATGGCTGCGAAAGTATTCCATGATCTCAGAACCGCACCCAGGCTTCTTTGTTTTGTGAGGGAGAACAGTGATACCAGTTTCTTCCTCGAGCTCCTTCGCCAGCTTCAGCGAGGTATCGTATGACGTAGCCCCGGCCGTGTTAGACACGATGACCAGCCGGCGGCCGGGATACGCGGCCTTGAACTGCTCGAAGCGCTCCTGGTGATTGTCAAGAATGAGGAAATGGAGTCCGGAATTCGTAATAAATTCGACGTACCTTGTACGGTTTGTGGACCTCATTCGTGTGGGGAATCGCAAAGCAATCGTCCTTATCGAGCACTACCGCCCGGATGTCACATTTTCGATCCTGTCCCTCGAAGGCTTTATGCAATGGTACGGGCAAGTCGTTGAATGTGGCGACAGTGTGTTGTGGTAGACACAAGGCCGGCCTAGAAAATAGCTTGAAAACGTTCACCGAGCCTGAGAGGTTGAGATTCATCTTGGACGCCGGCCATGAGGTGAGATTGTGGAGAGGTGACGGACGTCTGTGTGGTTGGAGTTGAGAGACGGTATTCGTAGAAATTTGGCTTGCGGGAAGGAGCTTGGACCCCCTGCCCAATTAGTTAGTGGCAGCTATCCCATCCCTGGCGATGGATAAGATACTGACACCCCCCTGTCATTCATTCATAGGTACCGAGGGCAAGAACTGGTGAACTGGAAAGCAGCTGTCATCCGGGACGTAACTTTACCAGCATTCACTCTCTCGACTCATGCATTCTCTTGAAATTTGCGACAGCGGTATGTCCGACTCTAAAGGATTGCAGCAAGGCCAGCTGCGATGCGTCTTGAACAACCTTTAACGACGATATCAGCGTGAGAATGCCAGTGTTGTTTAGAAAGAAACAGTCGATCAATGTCACCTCTCTCTGCTGGGCAAAAGTCACCCACGGCTTTGCCCAAGTGTATCTCTCCAAGGGACGCTACGCAGCCCCGCATGTAGTTCGTTGCATGCCATAACGATTAGTAAAATGGAATCAATATTTTGAACTGGCTCTTGGCCAGGTAAATTTGGAAGACGTAGAGTTTATACAGCATTGAAAACATGACATGAACTGTAGTTGAATGGCTGATTTGTCCTTGCGACTGTGAGTTCAGGGGGTTAGGAGCGCTAGGTACGCTAGCGTCCTCAACTCAATTAGAGTCACGGACCCACACAGAAACCTCCCCGACTTCACATTTTCGCGTCGGCGCGTCCTCCGTTGCCGTGCCGTCAGAAGCCGCAATATTTATAACAACCTGCCATTGACCCCTCACGTCACCGAACGCAGACAGGCAGCGGCCCGAATTCGATCATGGTGCGCAACAGAACGACCGAGCCCGGCGTGAACGACTCGCCAAGCAGGAGGCTGAGCCAAAAACGCTCCCGCCAGCAATTGCAGGAAGCAACCAACGAGGAGCCCGTGAACGGTACCCCCTCGAAGCGGAGGCGTCAAGCTGTACCGGTCGACCCGTATGAAATACCCTCTGATAACGATGGCGAGGAGAAGGAGGAGGAGGAGGAGGAGGAGCAGGAGGAGATATACCCCGAAGCAGAACCCGAGAGCCAAACCCCAAAGAAACGACGAGGCCGCCCGCCCAAGCCCGCCACCCCTTTGACCAACGGCGCCGGCGCCGTCACTCCCTCTAAACGGCGGCAGATGAACGTCTTGGTGACACCATCAAAGGCCATAACACCGAGGAGGCGACAGGCGGCAGACCGCTCTGCACGGCGGAAGAGCGCTCGGTCCCTGATTCAGAGCGTCATCGCCGACGATAGCGAAGACGACGATGAGGGCCTGGCCCGGGAGATCTACGAATCCAGCGAAGACGAAGAAGACGAGGGTGGGCCAGATGAACGGGACGCGGGGCTCGCAGAAGCTGCCACGCAACCGTCCGAACCAGAAACACCTTCCGCAACGCCCTCACGCCGCCGGGGCCGCCCGCGCAAGCAACCGCCGCCGAAATCACCGACCCCGCCCCGCGACCTTCCTCCTCACGAGATTTACTTCGAGCACAACAAGCCCGGCCGCCCAAAGACGTCGCACAACACCCTAGCGTCCCTGGAATTCCTCACGCACGACGAGTACTTTGACCTCCTCCGCGCTCGCGATGAGCCCCACGCCGAGGACCTCACCTACCTGCAGTCCCTTCACGAGGCCTCGTTTGAGCAGTGGCGCTTCGAGCTGGCCCAGGGGTTCAGCCTGTGTCTCTACGGCCAGGGGTCGAAGCGCGACCTCGCGGGCAAGCTGGCGGAGCACCTGCATGCCGTGGAGCCGAAGGCGCCCATCGTGGTGGTCAACGGCTACGTCCGCACCGTCACGGCGCGCGACGTCTTCACCACCTTGGCCTCGGCACTCAGCCCGTCCCTCAAACTGCCCGCCCAGCCGACGGCGATGGTCCAGACCCTCTCGTCCGCCCTGACCGCATCGCCCACCCACCTGACGGTCATCCTAAACTCCATCGACGCCGTACCCCTGCGCAAGCCGGCGACGCAGCAGCTCCTCTCCCAACTCGCCGCCCACCCGCGCGTCCGCCTCGTCGCGACGGCCGACACGCCCTCCTTCCCGCTGCTCTGGGACGCCGCCCAACGCACGTCGTTCAACTTCCTCTTCCACGACTGCACCACCCTCCGGTCGCTGGACGTCGAGCTGGACCCCGTCGACGACGTACACGAGCTGCTCGGCCGCAAGGCCCGCCGCGTCAACGGCAAGGACGGCGTCGTCTTCGTCCTGCGCTCGCTGCCCGAGAACGCCAAGAAGCTGTTCCAGCTGCTCGTCATCGAGGTCCTGTCCGCCATGGACGACGGCGACCAGCAGCAGCAGCAGCATGTCGGGGCGGAGAACCCGGGCGTGGAGTACCGCATGGTGTACAACAAGACCGTCGAGGACTTCATCTGCAGTTCCGAGATGGCCTTCCGCACCTTGTTGAAGGAGTACGTATACATCCCTCTTTCCGATTCCCCCGTGCGGCCTTGATTGACAAGTTGCAGGTTCCACGACCACCAGATCATCACCAGCAGGAAGGACGCGCTCGGTACGGAACTGCTGAGCATCCCGTTCCGGCGGGAGGAACTCGAGGCCATCCTCGAGGAGTTGATGTCGTGATCCGAGACGGGACGAAAGCCGAGGACTTGTTTTTTTTAATCTTACTAATTTCACGAAACATTTCCAAAGGGCACATCGTAAAGTGCCGATGGGAGAGACAAAAATCAGCGTGGGCCAAGGCCCACTTCAATCACATCGTAGCGTCATGATAACACATACAAGAACATAGACATTGCATTCGTAATGGTCATGATCCCCTTGGGGTATAGTCTAGGAGTGTTTTCAAGCCCAACCGATCGACCCCATGAAAACCGTGAAACGCCACTCCTGTAGCCTCTCTACACCCCAACACTTTTAACGCACGTCCAGAGTACCACCGGCACAATAACGTTATCGTTTCCGCCGGTCAAGACGGCCTCTGTCAAGCTCGCCATGCTTGCGCAGAAGCCGGCGTTGCGGGCGGCCGCCGGCCAAGCGACCTGCTGCTCCTCAGCGACGGGCCAGCCCCCGACCCTCAACCATGTCGTCGCCGCCATGAGACCGAGGAACACTGCAGTGGCAAAGGCCAAGCTGCCCTCCAGACTCTTGCCACCGCCCCATACCCACTTCCTGTGTCCGTAACGACGGCCGATGAGGGAGGCGGCTGCGTCGCCCAAGCCGACACAGACCACGCCCGCCACCATGCTCACTTCGCGCGTTGGCACCTCCCAGCCGGCGAGGTAGCCGCTGCCAGTGCGCGGGAGGGTCGCCAGCGACAGCCATAGCGGGATGGCACAGCCGATCAACAGGAATATGTGGGAAATGACAACAGGGCCTTTGTGGTCTCTTCCGTCAACGTAAGGGGTGAGGAAAGCGGCGATGGGTCTCGACAGAGGCGGTAGCTGACTCGCTCGCAGCAGGTCAAGAATGAGAAATATCGCGAGGACCAGGGATAGTGCCAGAGCTGCGAAAACGGGGTCGACATACGTTGCGGGTAGGAACATGCCGACCATCATGAAGTGGAATACTTTTCGCCTCGTGTCGACTTCGTACTTGGGGTCTAAGCGAATGACCACAGCCAAGCCAAAGATGACAATGCCAAGCCAGTAGGCGCTCAGCAGCAGCCGCGTATTTGCCTCGCCAAAGTCAGAAAGCCGGATGCGCTGCATCCAACCTAGGTGGCAGGCCACCTTTGCGCCTTCGCCCTGGCGCGTAGGCAAACAGATCCATCTCTCGAGATTTGCCTCGACGACTTTGAATCGGAACCACGGCAGGTCGCCAAAGAGGTATCCCAACGCCCACCCGACGGGTTCGCTACCTTTCAGGGCATACCTGCCGATGTACTCTCTCACGGGCACCAGGATGATGGCGACGATGCAAACGTAGACATAGGCGGCGTAGCTCCACTTTCTCATCGTGGCTTGTGCCTCCGTCAGTTTGAAGAACGAGCGAACGGTTGTCGAGGCGGTGCGCTTTCTGCGGCCTGCCGATGTGTGGGTCAAGGACCTTCGAGGCCGCGGCCGTTGCACGGCGTAAGGGAAGGTATTGCGCCGTCCAATGGTGGCACCATTTGGTGATTCTGGAGACTTGCCGTCCGAGAAGCCGTTTAGCTTGTGGTCTGTTTGGGATGATGTGTCGGCCATGGCGAACGTCCTCACTCTCATGGGTCTTCCGAACGACCCGTTGATTATTTCGTCCTCTGATTCACCCAGCTCTGAGGCCGATCCTTCCAGCGACGAGCCCAGCAGCTCATGCTTGAAGCGGCGTATGGACAAACCTTCTGAGAGGAACCCACAGAAGGACGTCTTCTTCGAGGGGGTCGCAGCCCGTCTAAAGCGGAGCCTTGGAACCCTAGCCAAGGCGATCCCCCATGAAACCACCGGTCCGCAGATGACGAGGACACCCACGCCGCCTCCCCATAGGAGTGCCTGGAGGATGGTGGCTTGGGGTGAGTGCGCGAGAAGCAACACATTGATCAATGCTATTGACAGTAGCTGTAGCTCGGCCGTGAGCAGGCTCGTCGTTGTAAGGTAATGCAGCACCGCGAGGAGCGTTTGGTGCAGCGGGTAGAGAAGGACAGCTGTCTCTGGGGAGAGGGCTGGCCTTGCGTAGGACGTGGGTGTCCACTGGTGTGACATCCAGATTGGTACGCAGGAGAGAACCCATTGAAAGGGGTTGATTGCTTCGTGGGCTCGCGCCGTAGGAATTAGATATTTTGGTATGGAAGAAATGCTCAGAACAATGTTTAACGGTATGACGGCTTGGTTGTCGGGGGATATTAACAGTGACACGAGCAGCGTCACGGAAGGTGGATACAAGATAGGTGCGGGATCGAAAACGGTGGGCATGGCAACTGGCGACTTTTTGGATGTATCCCTTTGCCGCACCGACCATGCAATCAGTCGGAGAGGGTAGAGCGCCATGAGCGACGCAATCAAGGTGGCCGGGAAGCGTAGTTCTACATGTTGTGAGCTTAAGAATGGACCGGCCGACTGAATAACGCGTACCTTGAGTCCAGGCGGAGAAGATGGGCTTCACCTTTGGATTGGACCGAACCACGGCGAAGAGGGAGCCAACAATGATGAACTCGGACACGCGGCGAATGAGCTCCTTGGTGCGCCGGGAGTTGCGATCGTTAAGAAGCCTACGAGCATCTTTCCGGTCCTCTTTTTCCTTCTGTCGCTGGAGGGGATACTCTTCCTGGTCTGGAGAGAACAAGGGCGTGGATGCGCCCGAGAAGACTTCATTACGGCCCCTCAACCCCTTGTGCAAACGCACCTTGGGCGCGGGAAGCCCCTTGAGGAAGTGCTCGTCGTCGGCTTCGGTGCCGCTATCGCTCCCCTGGGACGAGTCCTTTGTGAAGGAGGGGAAAGGAGACGGTGTTCGGCTCGAGTCTGCGGACGAGGTCCTCGGCGGCGTCGGTGCCGCATTAGACGGGTGGTAAGCCAGGCGGTGGGCGGGGTAGGGGAGTTCTGTGTTGAGGTGGTGGTAGGGATGGGGAGATCGACTGAGGGTTCGGATTTCATCGTTTTCTTCCTTGTCGTGGGCGAAGAGAGCGGCTGGGTCGAGGTGCTCGGGCATGACGAAGCTATGGCATTGGAGATGATTGCGCCAGTGTTCATCCACAAGTCGTCAAAGGTATTTGGGGGCGGGTACTGGCGCTGCTGAGCAGCATGGGATTGGGTGAGAGTAATGCCACGGGGGGTGGAGGTGATTCGAGACGTCGGGACACGAGTGTTGTATTGTTGATGTTGTTTGGGTCAAGTCAGACAGACTATTGGCGGGCGGGCGGTTGGGGTTGGATGGATGGATGTATGGATGGGTGGATGGGGGGGGATGGATGACGGGAAAGAAAGTGGAAGTGGGGGAGCTCCCATCACATGAAAGATGCAAAAGATGGCTGCAAAACCGCCAACTACCTAATTAGTAGAGCTGTGCTGTGCTGTCTGTCATCTGGGCCGGGCTAACCCATACACGTATAGTGTAATGCTGGGAGCATCGGTCTGTGTTGGGAAAGCGGACCTTACCTTCAGGCGTGCTTTCACGCCAGGGAGGGAATGCGCGCCGGGACGGCACAGTGACAGCGACCGACAGACGGCGGCATATCCCCACCGGATTTTGGAGTGCACGAGCCACAAGACCAAACAGCACAGCCAGTGGCTTAGTCAAGGTTGGTTGCTCCTGCCTGCCTGCCATGCCATGCCATGCGCCAGACTGAGCTACTATGCGGGTGTCGTGTCGGCAGGGCGTCAACACAACAAACATCCTTCCGCCGGGACCGAGAACGGGTAAACGGGCCCTTGGATCGCGAGACTGCCAGACTGCCAGACATACAGACAGACAGACAGACAGACGAAGACGGCGAGAAAACCCCGCGGCCAAGCGCTCAAACAGCATGCTCATAACACAAAAGGCTGATTTGATTCACTGATGAAGGTCCAGGTGCCGGTGATCTCATTTCCGGCATCCGATGAGTCGATGCCTGATTACTCAGTACCTACGGACGGCATGCTTGTGCCGTAAGAAGGTAGCTGTCCATCCACCATTCCCGCAAACATTGCCCGGTGGTTGCCGCTCTTGGCAAGGACGGGCAGCAATGTTAACTTTGCCGTGTCATTTTTTAGCTTATTTAATTTTATTATAAAGTACCTAGGAACTCTCGACTCGATACAGTCCAGGACAGAGCGCAATCAAGCCTTCCGCCCTTTGAGACGCAAAAAAACTCAATTGAGCGGCCAGTGAGGTATCCGACCTACCCTGCCTGCCTGCCTTGATTGGCATTGTTTGCTGGAACAGACAGACACGCTGGCCCGATTCCACTGACCTCTGCGTACTCTTGTTGTTCACTCCTCACCTCGCCTTACCTAGCGATGATGTAGAATCGACCAGACTGTTTCCACTTGCAAAAGAGGCAGGCTGCCATGTTGCGTAACAGTGGGCTGCTGACGAAATGCTCAAGGACCGCGGAGAACCGGCGTGGGCCACTCCAGAGAATAAATTGGAGCGCGACACGACGCGTCCGTCCATTGTGTAATCCAGCATGACACAACCAACCAACCCTCACTGAGATATGTGCATGTAGGTACTACTTCTCGCAAACGGCGCCGTCAGCAAAAAGCTCTGCAAAAGATATTCGTCAACCGGACATGGCAACCACTGGCATCGTTCTACCTAGTGTATGCAGTAGATAGGTATCCTCTCGCCCAAAGCCTCGCTCGGCCCCTTTGCTGCGCTAGTACCCGGAAGCTCAGCTCTAGCGGGGCCACGAAGCCTGCATCGACATCCGCGATTACCAAAATGGACGGGGCCCGGCATTCGGCTGTCTCGTGAGAAAGGGCGGCATCTCGTATCACCTGGTCCCTGCAGCGGCCCAGGGATTGGCTGGTAGTGAGTGGACTGGGGGGCATGCTGGAGGAAGGACAGCATAGGGTCCGCTCCCTCCCAAACAAGAGAATGGGCAAAGGAAAGTCAAAATACGAGAGGCTCTGTCAGCCCCATCATCACGGTTCCATGGCCTGGTAGGGTGACGACACACCATCCTCTGATGGGTCGGGTCGCTGTTTCACACGGACGTAAACAGAATGCCAAACGGGGCTGAGAGATGGGTATCCGATATCGTAGTGTACGGCGGCTTCAGGTGCACAACGCTTCAAACGGGCAACCATCACAGCCACCTCCATGGAGGACAGAACCGGGTCGGCCAGACGAGATGGATGGGTGCACGTTGTATATCCGAAATGCAGTTTAGTTGCACTCACCGTTTGGTGTTGCACTTCGGATTCAGGTACACGGGCAGTGGGTCGTCGTCCGCTTCGCAACATCTATCGAGGCCCAAACGGGGCATATGTCTACGAACGCCAACTCGAGGGAGGGAGCGATATTGAGGCTATATGGATCGTGCCGTAGGGGAATTGAGGCAAAGAGAAGAAGACGAAGAAGAAGAAGAAGAAGAAGAAAGAAAGAAAGAGAGAGAGAGAGAGAGAGAGAGAGAGAGAGAGAGAGAGAGAGAGAGAGTTGTCAGCTGCCTCCCTTGGGATTCGTGGGCGACACCTACACACCTTCAAAGCTGACCCGGCGGTGGGTTCGTAATCGACCTACCTGCATGCATGCAGCGCCAGCATGGTGGATGTCGCAAAAGCTGCAGACCCAAGACCCAAGACCCAATAGCCCCCCCTCCCGGGCACTCGCTCGCTAGGGCGGCTGGGTGCAGGCCCCGAGAGTCAGCGACTGCGCAGAGGGTTCGCGCAACCAGAAGTGTCAACGATGCGAAAGGTTGAAACCAATTGGACGGCAAAGCTCTGTGATCTGACTGATCAGCATCTATCTGCATGGGCATTCATTGGCAAAGTGGCATCCGTTGTACCTATGTAAACTATGTAAACTAGTAGCCTAACGTTGGCATAAACTAGACCACACTAGGTGGGCTCGTATCTTTTCTGAAGCACCCTATGCTCAAACAGGTTGTGCAAATGTGTAGGACATTGAATCAGATCAGACTGACGACGCTCTCCGTATCCTACCCTGCCTCCAGCGACGTTACGAGGCACGCATGTCTATTAGAGGGGCTTATTGTGATGTCACCACCCACTTACTCGATGACAGAGAAGCCGAACCAGCAGGTAAAATAAAACAAGCAAGCAGCTTTGGACAGTGCTCTGGGCGGGGAGACATGCCTTTCGCAGAGGGTTCGCCGGGAAGTGTACGAAGTAAACGGGCATTCGACATCATTCTCAGCCCATATTGGGAGATGACGGGGGGGAGATGCAGCTGGAACCGAATATTAACGGTGACGGTAGCTGGTGGGAACCTGCGCCTGTCGATCCCTGTGCGGCGGCCTGTCCCTGGCAAGACAGAAGAGAGAAGAAAGAAAGGCACCGCAGGTGACGAGAGACGGTGACGGAAGAAGTGGGTGGACGACTGACAGAAAGTGGTATATCTCACTCAGTTTTCGGGTTTACGTACAATGTATCCGTACACTTGGCAGGTATTAATTGTTGATTGCACTGTGTGTATCCGTGTACCTACCTACCTAGTTGGAGGCCGAAGGGGGTTGCGTTGCACTGGACGGGCATTTGGGGACTTTTCCCGCCCCCATTTGTTTTTGAAGGGGGAACACCGTCCGGAGCGACCAGGGGTGGGTGGCTCCGTAACTCGTCACCGAAAGAAAAGAAAGGAAATAGAGCTATTGTACATAGTGTATGATGGGACGGATACCTAGGTAGGTAGGTAGGTAGGTAGCTCGACCTGAGTTGGCCCGATAAGACAGGGGTACGTACGCGTGGATGCGTCGCCAGAGCGGCGAAACAGGGAATCTTCTATGTATAGTGCAGGTCATGTATAGGTAGGTAGGTATGTATGCACGCACAAAGATGGTCTTCCAGACTTGCTTGCTTCCACCCCCCCAGCAGGCAGGCTGGGCTGGGCGTCACCGATGTGTGCAGCAGGTAGGTATGGTATGGTATGGTATGGTATGGTACGGTCTGGTTTGTCTGGTTTGTCTGCCTGGGCCTGGGATCATCTTCAACAGGTTTAAACGCCAATCCCTCCCCCCTCGCCCAGATGACTCTCTCTTGTTTTTTTTTTCCATGTTCTCTCGTCTGATCATCCGTCTTGTCTCTCGCCATCCATCCTCTCGTTCGACTCGAAGAAAGAAAACAAAGTGTGGTCTTGTTTACGACGCTCGCTTACAGCCCCCCCCCCCATCGCCATCGCCACCTCGCATCGGATTCTCACCACCACCGCCAACACCAACACCAACACCTGCTGCGACTCACATTCCTCGGCGTGCGCTCTGTGAGATTGGCGGACCTCGCATCAATCTGCGCCCATACCCGTTGAAAGCCTCAAACATTTGATCAACCGACCTGGCCTGCCTGTCTGGGTATATTTTCGTTCTTCTGCAAAACGATAAACAACCGCCGCCTGCAAGGCTTCCTTGCTTGTTATTTTTATTTTTATTTCATTTGGGTTTCCCCCCCCTTCTTCTGACAGCGGAACCCTGGACCCCCAAGCACACGCAGTCTTAAACTATTAGTAGTAGTAGACTACGCTAGCCCGCCGGGTCTCAACTCAACACGCCAGCCACCGACAAAGAGTTTCGGCCGACCAGGTCCTGCGCCGTATCATTCTCTTGGATCGTCCATTTGCCCCATTCCCGTCACATTACCCAGACGCGGCCGTTGCTGGCGACCTATACAAACCATCAACCTTCTCTCTCTCACCAGTGTTTGCCGCTCGGGTGTCCTCGCCCCTCTTCTCTCTTACACTCGCTCCTGCGTTTTTTCCTCGCCGCCTCTGCTGCAGCTAAGACGCTAAGTTGAGGCCTGCATCTCGTCCAACTGGCCTTAGGTATCCTGCATAAGTACTTCGGACGCCATTGGGCTCTCACTCACGCAGTCGTTCCCCTCCTGCCATCTTGGGTCTTGGACAACAAGCCGACTGACTATTATAACAACCTTGCATACCCCCGGCCTTGGGTCCCGTTCGCTACCATGGCCCCCGATACCAAGTTCGACCAACACCTAGAAGAGGGACTGCTGCCTGCCGCTGCCGACGAAAAGGGGATTTCAACCTCGAGAACAACCAGGACCTCCAACAACAAGATGACTGCCGCCCGCCGTGTCCTGCTTACCGTTCTGGTGTGCGGCCTCATGACCCTCGGTCTCGCCTCCGCCATCGGTCACCGCGTGAAGCCTTGCACCAGAGATCACCGGGAGCAGGTCCCCCTTGACGGAGCTGCTGTGCAGGATTCCGCCGCCCAAGTCGATCTCCTTCACCGGCTGCTTCATGCCTACTTCCCTGAGCGTTACCAGGATGGAGTCTATCCCTCGGACAAGGATGCCATCGCTGCTTTCGAAGCCGATGATGTAGAACTGGCCTCTGCTCTGGGCCAGCTGGCGAAGCGTCAGGATAATGGCACAACCACTGCCCCGTCTGCCACAGCGACCACGCCTTCCGACACTATTGCTGCATCGCCCTCTGTCTCGTCCGCGCCCCTCACCAGCGAGACCCCAGCCCCGACCCCGACTCCTACCCCGACTTCGGCGCCTGCGCCGTCGCCGTCCACTCCGGCAGCCAGCTCCACCCCGGCCCCGGCCACCACTGTCTCTTCTCCCCCGCCGGTGCAGTCCAACACTCAGCAACCGACCACTGCGCCGTCATCCCAACCGGCACCCACCACCCCTTCGGCTCCGGCAACGTCAGCAGCACCTCCTACTTCTGGTACGTCTCAAACCGAGCAGGCCGAGGCTCGCTCTTCTACTGTTGGGCCGTCTCCTGCCTCTACTGAGTCCCCTCCGACGACCAGTGGGTCTCCTTCCTCTTCTTCTTCTTCTCCCCCTCCCCCTTCTTCTGCCCTCTCGTCCGCTCCCACTACGGCCTCCCCGGGGTCCTCGAGTGCGTCCACGCAGGGTACGTCTGCCCCCCTTTCTGTCGAGACTACTGCGGTCGTGACCACCTCGTCCCCACCGATCTCCTCGCCTGTATCGACCGTCTTGTCCACCACGGTGTCTGTGTCTGTATCTGGTATGTTGTATCTGCGGTTTTGTAACCCGGTCGATTCATGTTTCGAGGGCTCCGGGTGGCCGTTGGGGGGTTTGTTTATGATTGATACGTGGATTCCGAAAACAAAAGACCTGGACCTGATCACTCAATCCGAAACCTCAGTCCGTCACCAGTCTTTCTATGCAGATTGCTAATTGGTTCACAGCAGATACCCGTGAGTCATCCACCGTCACTCGCGCCCTTCCCCGGACGACCTCCTTCAGGGAGGTCAGGTCCACTTTTACGTCAACCGCCTCCAACGGCGACGTCGTGGTCGTCACGCAGACGTCCGTTGTCGCCGTGGACCCGGAAGCGACCGGCGCCGAGCCTGCCGAGTCCGGCAGCAGCGGCGGTGGCGGCCTGCAGAACACCGCCTCCCCCATTGGCGGTGTTTCGTTCGCCCTCCCCTTCTCCTTGGCCGGTTTCGTCGCCGGCGCCATGCTCCTGCTGTAAAGCAGTCGAGCGTCATTTTCCGGCACTGTCATCTTTGTTTTTGTTTTTTTTACATAATTTAATCGTTCCTTTTGCTCTGGCATTCTCGGTACACGGCAGCGGGCGGCGGCACATACACACACACATCCACACATCTGCATCACTTACTCACGACATTCACGGTCTTTTTCACTCCTTGCATCAACTGGTGGACGGCATAGCACACATGACTCAGCACATAGATTTTGCGCGGCAACGTGCCGCATCTTTTCGCGGATAATAGACATTGGAAGAGGGAGGAGGCATCACAAAAGAAATACTAGTATGGCCTCAGAGCGGTGGAATGGGGGAGGGAGGAAACAGGTACCTACCACGGTAGCACCCAAAGCAATCGTTGGTAGACGAAAACAAACGAACAAGCAAAATAATGATAAATCATATATTTGAGACTTCTTCAATGATTCGAAACAGCGCGCGTGCCAATAAAAATGAGGCCGGAATCCATGGCGGAACTCCCCCGGGATTGCCGCATTCCAGGCGATCTCGGCAGGCAGTGTTTTTTGTTTCACCTTTTCAAGGGGGCGACGGATCCCGTCTGCTGTTGTGAGAAAGAGGATGGATGCCCGGAGACAGTTCCATTGAACGAAACATTTTTTAATTTTCTTTCCCAAAGGGATTCCTGGAGGGTATACACCAACGGAACGCCAGGGGCCCCCAAAATAACGCCATTCCCGAGATGCACACACATGACGCGCTCTTGACGACGCGTTTCCCACCCCCCCTCCCCTCCTTTTTCTCCGTTCTTAGCCAGGTCCTATCTTGGGCATGTCGTGGTGCTCGCTCAGCTTGGACAGGTACGTGTTGAGTTCCTCGACGCGCTCCTTGTGCGTCTTGAGCAGCTCGGGCCGGGAGCTGGACGACTCGGCGAGTTCGAGGAGCTGTGACGAGTAAGTAAGTGAAAGGTTTGGATACCGACCAGCGGGGTGAGGCAAACAGAGAAAGAAGAAGAAAAGAAAAGAAATGGAGAAAAAGAGAATGGAGTCGTACCCTTTTGCGCTTCCTCTCCTCGTACCGTCGCTCCGCCTCCGTCTTCCGCACGACCCGGCCGTCGTCGTCGTCGTCTCGATCTTGGTCGGCATCGGCCTCAGCCTCGGCTTCTGGGTTCCTGCTCCTCTTGGACTTCTTCTTTCTGCCGTCATCCTCGTCGTTCCCGCCAGCGGCCGAATCGGGGTGCTTCACCAACGCGCCGCTGGTGCCGCCTTCGTCGCCCGTCTCGAGGTTCTTCTCCAGGTCGCTCTTTTCCCTTCTCTTCTTCTTCTTGGGCTTGCCAACCTTGGCGCCCTTCAGTTTGAGACCGCCGCCGACGGCCGATGCGTACTCGTCCAACGGCATCGTGTGTGGTCGGTAGCGTTTCCCACGTATTGGCGTGGAGACGGGTCCGAGGTTGCTATGCGGCCGTCTCTCTTTCGGTCAAGTTGCGGTCGCAGAGGGGGGGGGGAACGACGGCAATCGCCAAAGTTATTTGTTAGCACCGCAGCTTACCTATGAGGCCCTCCCCCTGGTCGCCCCGCGCCATTAGCGCCTCTTCCGGTGGCGGCTTCAGTGGCTGGATGTCGCTCTTTCCTCCCCACCTCCCCACTCTCCCCCCTGTCTCGATTGTCATTGCGCTCCACACTCTTAAGCCGGCGGCAGGCGCCAAGCGCCAAGTTGCGGTTCCCGTGCCGGCAGGACAATAAAACCAATCATCGTTTGATCCGATCGACTTTTTTGGGGTCCGAGCGGGCACGAAACTGCTACGCAACTTGCCTTGCCTTTGCAGCAGAAAAACAGGAGAGTGGCTACCTAGGTACCTAATTTAGTGCTTCCAGCGGCCCCGTTCATCACTGCAGCCGAATTTCTTCACGGGGAAGACACGCAAACGAGGGGCTACTAAGCATTGTTGAGGGCTACCTACCTAGGTACCTACCTCCTAGGTACTGACTTGTACCCTGGCACTTTACCCCCAAGGTACGTGCTCCCTACCTTTTTGTGCTTTGTCTACCTACTATCCTGAACCCCCTTTGTTGAAACCACCCAACCTTGAAGGACAAATCGCCATCCCCCAAACACTAATTGTCTCCTTCTCCGTACTCCATACAGTGTTCGTTCGCCAATCTTATTCTGACAACAAGCAATAACAGGCTCTGATTGCGCAACAGTAATACCACTTTCTCCTGCGCCCCCCTTTTGCCAACATTGGCCTGCTTTGATTTTCTCCTTCGAAAAGAACTCTCCTAGTGGGACACAGCTACCTAGGCAGGTAGAGAGGAGACAACGGGTCCCGGCGCAACTTTGTCACGACTTTTAGACGAAACGTATATGTAAACGACGTCACAATTCTCTTCAGAGACACCGCTATTCTAATACCCAAACTTCGCACACACCCACTCAAGGACGCAGGCGAATTCCTCCACAAACAAGTACGCCATCGCATCACACATTGTCGGCGCAACATGCGATAGTCCCAGCACCTCCTTCCCTCAAGCTGATCCAATTCATCCGGGTCGAGAGTCGCTCCCTCACCGCGATCCTCGTCACCTCGACATCCAAGCGCATCCACCATGCCGCCTTACGCCAATGTCCATTCCCACCGCGACTCCCTCGAGCTCGCCTCCCTCGCCTCCTCTTCACGCGCCGGCTCAGTCGCCTCCGACATCCCGTCCTCGCGGCCCTCCATCTCCTCCTCCCGAAAACTTTCCTTCGACGCCGAAGACCCCCTAGACGCCGCGAACCCGGCCTCCAACGCCGGTAGGCCGAACCGTCATGACCGCTCCTACTCTGTCTCCTCGGGCTTCGACTTCGCCGCCAACCTTTTCCCCCTCAGCTCCACCGCCGGCGCTGGCGGCGGCGGCGGCTATGCTCCCATCGGCGCGCCGACCTCGACCGCGATACAAAACGGCGGCCTGGGCGGCGGCAGCTTGGAGAAACACAAGACGCTCACGTACCTCAACGGTTTGAGTCTGATCGTGGGGCTCATCATCGGGAGCGGCATCTTCTCCAGTCCCAGCCAGGTGAGCTCCAAAGTCGGCTCGCCAGGCGCAGCGCTGGTGGTGTGGGTAATTGCGGGCGTGCTGGCGTGGACGGGCGCAGCGAGCTACGCCGAGCTGGGCGGCGCCATCCCGCTGAACGGCGGTGCGCAGGTCTACCTCGCAAAGATCATGGGCGAGCTGGCCGGCTTTTTGTTCACCTGGGTGGCAGTCTTGGTCTTGAAACCCGGTAGCGCCGCCATCGTCGCCATCATCATGGGGGAGTACCTCGTCAGGGCGGCCATCGGCGCCGAGGCCGAGAGTCTCAGTCCGTGGGTCAACAAGGCGGTGGCCATGGTGGCACTGATCACAGTGACGCTGCTCAACTGCGTGTCGACCAAGCTGGGCACCAAGGTAAACGACTGGCTCATGTTCCTCAAGTTCATCGCGCTGCTGGGCGTAACTGTAACGGGCATTGTGGTCGCAATCACCGGCGAGACCCTGACGGGCAAGGCCAGCTTGGAGTGGAAGACCCACGAGTGGTTCGCCGGCACGTCGTCGGATCTCTCAGCTTGGGCAGTGGCGCTGTATGCGGGCCTGTGGGCTTACGACGGCTGGGACAACGTAAGGACCCTCTCACTCCTCAATATAAAACATGTACTGACCTTTGGCAGACAAACTACGTCGTCGGCGAGTTTCGCAACCCGAGCCGCGACCTCCCCCGCGTCATTCACACGGCCATGCCCCTCGTGATTCTGTCCTATGTCCTGGCCAACGTCGCCTATTTCCTCGTCCTCCCCCTCGCCGCCATCAACGCCACCAACACGGTAGCGGTGCAGTTCGGGGCAAAGGTCTTCGGTCCCGTCGGCTCCCTGATGCTCGCGTTGATCGTCTCGGCTTCTTGCTTCGGCGCTCTGAACTCGTCGACATTCACATCCTCGCGTCTCGTCTACGTTTCGGGCAAAGAGGGGTACATCCCTTCCGTCTTCGGCAGCATCGGCCTGTCTCGGTCAGAAGGTCGCTCGGTGACGGCCTCCCGAACCTCGCGCGGGCGCGTCGCGAACCTCCTCATTCGCGTCCTCGGCGACGACGATATGGGTCTCTTCTATACCCCCGTCTGGGCGCTCGTGCTCAACGGCCTGCTGACGGCCGCCTACATCATCGTGGGCGAGTTTGGGACTCTGCTGACCTTTTACGGAGTCGCGGGGTACACGTTTTATTTCATCACAGTCCTGGGGCTGATCATCCTTCGCGTGCGCGAGCCGCAGCTGGACCGCCCATACAAGACGTGGATCACCACGCCCATCATCTTTTGCTGCGTCTCCCTGTTCTTGCTGAGCCGCGCCGTGTTTGCGCAGCCGCTACAGACCGTGACGGTGGTGATGTTCGTCGTTGCCGGCGTGCCCGTCTACTTTTGGCGCATCCGCGGACGGGACCAGCAGGTCATCAAGCGTGAAACGAGGCATCGTTCGGAGAACGACGAGCGTCCGTGGTGGCAATTTTGGAAGAGGTCATGAAGAAGAGAAGCGGTTGCAATAATGCTTGCTTTCGGCTAGGGGTGTGTGTGTGTGTGTGTGTGTGTGGCCTTGCTTCAAGCGGCTTTGGGTAATCATTCAGCGGCATTGCCTCTTTGCGCATCACCTTTTCAGGAGCATTGGGATCCCGAACTCAGGAGTTTGGAGGCAAACTTTTTTTGTATTTCTTTTTTGGACAAACTCGCACTAGACCCAGAAATGGCTGACGGTGGTAAACCGGGCCGGGTTGACTGGCGCCGGAGCAAGACACGGATAAGGAGGCAAAATGGATTGCGCGATTAGGACCGCGGCCAAGAAGAAGGAGAAGATGAAGATGAAGAAGAAGAAGAATCAAACCCAGCAGCATCAACGACAATAGTGATGAGAGACCCATGTAGGAGTCAAGAACGGGGCTCACGAAGACGTTGGATAGGCCTGATGGCCCCGGGGACGACAGTGGACGACGACGATGACGACGATAGTATGTAGACAGGCCAGCTTGTGCTATCCCCCCCTTGTAATAGAAGAAGTGCACACGCCTACGGGGCTGGCGTACGTTCCTCGGCAGCTCATGGCTTTGCTCTCCGAAGCAGCGTTGACTCAAGGCTCGACCGGGGCCGGACGAATACTTTCGGGGGGGGGGGGCACTATCAAGAAAGAAAGAAGAAAAGCAACATTTTGCGTGTTTCCCGAACCTAGCGAAGCTGTCACGACCATCATGTAAATAGGGTTTCACCGAGGTCGTGTGTGGAATGTATGCATCGCATCAGATAACATTTCTATGTACAGTAACCTAGATTCGACTTCGGATACCCCAGAAGTGCAAATGCAGATGGATGCCAATGCTCGGAAGCACCCATAAAATAACAATAAAAATTCAACGCTAAATCGTTACATTTACTAAACATCTCAGACGCCGCCCCTTTCTTGGGGGTACTACGTCATCCGTCGTTTATTTCTTCTCGCGCTGGCCGTAGGCTTTGGTGGCGTAGTCACCCTTGTGGACGATGAGGTCCTCGGGCTTGTAGTCCTCACGGCCGCTCAGGTAGCTGTCGATGATGGCCTTGGTGCCGTCGGCGTAGCGCTTCTGGGCGTCGAGGGAGGTGCCGGACATGTGGGGGACCATGGCGTTGCCGCCGCCGAAGGGGTTCTTGGCGGTGCGCAGAGGGTGGTCGGCAGGGGCGGGCTGGGGGAACCAGACGTCGCCACCGTAGCCGGCAAGGTGGCCGGACTTGAGGGCCTCTGCGACATCTTCCTTGACGACAATGGCGCCGCGGGCGGTGTTGATGAGGTAAGAGCCCTTCTTCATCTTGGAGATGAGGTCCTTGTTGAAGAGACCGCGCGTCTTCTCGTGCAGGGGAGCGTTGATGGTGACGACGTCGCACTGAGCAAGCATCTCCTCGAGGTTCTCGACACGGCGGCAACCAATCTCCTTCTCCTTCTCGGGAGACAGGGGCTGGTAGTCGTAGTAGAGGAGCTCCTTGCAGTCAAAGGCCTTGAGGCGACGCAGGACACGCTCACCAATGCGGCCAATGGCAACGGTACCGACGGTCTTGCCCTCGAGATCGTACTCCTGCTTGGCAACGGCGGCGACGTTCCAGTCGCCGCGCTCAATCTGCTCATGTGCGGGGACGAAGTTGCGGATGAGGACGAGGATGGTCATGACAACGTGCTCGGCGACGGAGACGACGTTGGAGCCGGTGACCTCGGCAACGGTGATACCACCGTTGGTCTTGTTGGCGGCGTTCAGGTCGACATGGTCGGAGCCGATACCAGCAGTGACGGCAAGCTTCAGCTTCTTGGCCTTGGCGAGACGCTCAGCGGTGAGGTAGCCGGGGTGGAAGCTTGGGATGGTGTAAGTCTGTGATGGCACCTTAAAAGCTCGGGTAGGCCAACTTACGGAGTCGTAATGATAATCTCGGCGTCTACGAGCTCCTGGTCGAACTTTGAGTTCTCGCCTTCCTTGTCGGAGGTGGTCACCAGGGTGTGGCCCTGGTCCTCAAGCCACTTTCGGATGCCAAGCTCGTTCTCGGTGGTGCCCAAGAGGCCGGGGACCTGTTTTGGGTGCGATGGTCAGCCAAGGCCAGCTCCAGGGATGGGATGCCACGCATGCACCCCGCATTTGGCAATTTCAGAGGCATAGGTAGGTATCGTATCGCCAACGGTTGGTTGGGGGAAGATGCCGATGTATCAGCGATCGAGCCCCGAGCCCCGCACCTTCCCGTCACCCCCGCACTGCACTACCTCTAGCTCTCCATACTAGGCAAGGTAGCATACCTAGTAGGGTCGCGGCGGGGTATAGCTTCGCGGGAGCTATCATAGTGACGTTCTAGGGTGGGGTTGCGCAACGGCTGTGATGCACTGGAGAACAGGGAATGGACACTTACGTCTTTGGCGTGCTGGCCGCCGTCGTAGAGTACTGCAAGGACCTTGACCTGGTTTTGGCGAGTAGTTGTTAGTGTGCGGATTGAATTGAGGTGGCCGGGCAT
This sequence comes from Colletotrichum zoysiae, assembly GCA_030867305.1. NCBI lineage: Eukaryota > Fungi > Ascomycota > Sordariomycetes > Glomerellales > Glomerellaceae > Colletotrichum > Colletotrichum zoysiae. The sequence continues at coordinate 76,560 of MU842898.1, read as the reverse complement.
CCTGCGAGGAAGAGTCGTCGAAGATACAGCAGGCCGGCTAAATGCAGGTCTTGAGAGCAACGATGCCTTTGAGGACGACGTATGAAGTCCTCGAGAGACGGAAGAAGCAACTGAGCGGATGTTACGGGAGAGCAATACCATTGTGACGTTTTATATGTGTATAAGACAAAAGTTATCGAAGGAAGAGGGAGGCAGGCTGTCGAGCTGGAGCGGAGGGAGGTTGTTATATAGTAGCAATCTGGGAGATACGAGAGATCGGGTTCTAAAGATACTATGTGAGAGTACTGAGATGATTGTATGAGATCAGAATGAGGACAGAGCAAGAAACAACCGGCCGGGGCACGATATAGGTATTTATGTTTGCAAGCACGGCCGGCAAAACCGGGATACAGTTTAGGTGCGGGAAACGAAACCCAGACAAGCAAGTGGTGGTGGGTAGCAGAAGGAGGCAAGAGAATCCGACAAAGTCTCGCCGGTGCATGCTACGTAGGTAGGTAGGTAGGTACTGTACGCCTTGCCTTGCCTTGGTCTGGTCTGTTCCGGACTGGCTCAGTGGACGGACATGGAACGGTTGCCTCGCCTCTCTCTCCCCTTCGTCTCTCATGCCTCATCCCCGCTGCGGTTTGCCTTCATCCTCCATCTCCACCTCCCCGAGATACCAAGCGTCCATGCCCCTCCTTTCCAGAGTATCTCCTGGGCCAGTCGGCTGTCGGAAAGACATCGGAGGCTTGGAGGGAAGAGTGACAGCGTCTGGTATCTTGGGTATGGTAAGATCAGCCCCTGCAGAGCACGCAGCTACCTACCTAGGTATGTACCTAGTAATAGGTACCTAGGTAGGTTAGGTTAGGTAGGTAGTTCACGATACGGACAACATGGTTGGTACCTGTACGTTCATACCAGCCACAAGTTGGCGGCATCGATGTACGGCTGCTACGACTCGGCATCTCCAAGTTAATACCCACCCACCTACCTACCTACCTAGTGTTCGTTCTCTCTATGGGGGAAGCTCTCGCGCGCCCCATCATTGATTGGATGGTGGGGCGCCCTCCCTCCCTCCCTGCTGTTTCCGTTGGCAGTGAAACGCCGCAACCCTCGGCAAAATCTTGTGTTCATCTCCAACGCTACCTATGTACCTAGGTAGTGTACGATGTAGGTATGTACGGAGTATCTGCAGCTTACTACGCGACCAGCTGAACAGTCCTCCGCTTCAACAAAGTCGACTGGCTGGCTGGCCGGCCGGATCGCGTCCGTCAGACCACGCAATGCAATGCAGCATCCAGCAACGCTCCCATCTACCCGTATCCTATCAACGTCGACACCCGAGTACCTAGTAAAAAATGAGGGGTAATGACCTTCCATGCTTGCAGTGTAGGTAGCATACGTGCGCTGTTCCATCCAATACACTTTTGTTCCATCACCTAATTGTTTTGAGACTCCTCCAATCCTTGTCCGCTGTTGTCCGCCACCGCCATCGTCTTTTCGGTTAACCAAATACACCAGCGCCGCGCTGTCCCTCGTCGACTGCTACCTACCTACCTTGCAGCTCCCTCCCTCGGTCCCAACTGCGGAGAATACAATGCCTAGGCGCTTCCGGCTGCGCGCTAGGACGATGCGCAAACCAGCCCGCGTGCGTTGGTCCTACATACCTGCTTACCTAGTTTGGACGGGGATCTGTCGTCAAGCTCGACGGATGCTGAGGAGAGCCCCCCCCGCGGTGCCCCTCCGGCGATGCTTCGGCGTTCCGTCGGGTTTTGGCGTGAGGGGTTCAGCTTTCGACAACGCTTGCCTCGCACCGCGCATATTTTGGAACCTTGGGAGCCACCCAGCAGGGCGGTGCATCGTCGGCGTCGTTCATGTCCGTCCTCTGCGCTCGGCACGAATCTCGGGGTTTCATTGCTCTTTATGATACTGACGAACCCGGAAACCCGTCGATAGTGGAATCCGACACTGGGCTACAGCATCAGTATGATGGAGTGAACGTGTCGGGGCATCCATCGTGTTATCAACTGGATATGCCGTCATCGAGACGGTATGTGTTATGGGCCGCCTCCGTCCTTGTGCTTGCGGCCCCGTCGGGTGGTCCTCGGTCCACAGTTGCGGAACATCTGGCCCATCCCATCGCGGGGGGCGAGTCTGTCTGTCTGTCTGTCGAATAACAGCAAGACTGGGAGCTGGCTTCAACCACTGGGCGCTTGGTCTAGGGGTATGATTTTCGCTTCGCACTTCCATCCAGGAACGCGATCTCACTGTGAAAGGTCGTGAGTTCAATTCTCACAGCGTCCAATCAATCCTTTTGATCAAACGGATCAGATTCGTCTTTTTGCAGGTTGGAGGCCGAGGATGTTGTTCTAACCGCGGTTGGTCTCAATTTCCGCAGTGTCCATTTCCTACGCTATTTTGGTTTCTTGTTCTCTTGATTAAATGCTTCTGTGTTCTTCAGTCTGTAGTGTTTGTTTATGACGGCATGAGGTTTGCTATATAGGCATCTCGACGCACACCGCTTTGCTATAAAAAAACGTAGGCAGGTAGTAGGCCATACGGTTTTCATCAGCATAGGTGGCGTAAGAGAAAATAATCCTGCTGCCACGCCATACTAATCGGTACAGCATCTCATGGCCATCTGTGTGCATCCGTTCACCATTACTCATGATCGATAGTTGAAGGGCCTAGGAGTAAGTAAGGCTTGGTACGGCAATGCATCCCAGGTTACGGGCGTTGAATCGTCTAGGCTATGTAAGTAAGGCCTTTTCCAAAACTGCTCTTATTCGATGTATATGTGTGCAACCATACTTGGTGCCCCCATTGTGACAGCGATCCAAAATTTCGACCAACTCAATCCTGGCTTAGATGCCGAGATCGTTGAGGTATGGATAGCTGGGTAAACCTACACTAACAGGCGTCAGGGACGAACCGGGCAGAAGACACACACCGATAAGTCCCACCAGGTGTAGGTGTGCTCGAACCGCTCTAGAACTGGCCGGCCACAAGTACCTTTTTGGTCTGCATAGGACGATCAGAGAGTCCCCAGCATCAAAACCATGTCTGGCTCTAGACTGTTGCTTGCAAATTGACTGGAGCTTCGTGCGATACTTTCCTCCGTCCCTGTTTGTCACAAGTCGCATACCCAATAGATGAACAAACACAAGACCTAGGCGCGGTAAATCAGGGTGATGGATGACACCGGAGGCCACTTCGCCCAGTTTTTTGTATCCCTGTCGGGAAAGCTGACATTCAGGGCAACAGGACCGTATCTAAAAATTGGTGTTTGACGTGTCTCTTAATCCTGTTCCAAAGGGTGTACACATCCGCACACGGTCATCTTCCCTCCACCGCTACGATTCCGAATGAGCAGAAATAGGCGATGGTTTTCATTGATGGGCTGCTTCTTGGATCCTGGTGAGAGGAACGACCATCCCATCTTCTCCAAGTCCTTTTCTCACTACTTCTGTTGCTGGAATGCGGATTCTGTTGGGTGCCAGCCCATCCTGTCGCGAGAGGGAGGTCCGGAAGCGACACGGTGGCCTTCTGGTTTGGCCTATTTCCACATTTACGAAAGCTTCGAGTTGCATATCGACATGCTCTACGCCACATGAGCGCCTGAGAACCCTGTTTGGCAGACACGGGAAGCATTCGTCTATTTGCACCGCCATGGACGTATCAGGGCACATTGGTTGAATTATCAGAGACCCTGGCCGGGTATACACCATGGGCTAAGAAGGTTGCTGCGACATGCCATGGCCTGGATTCCAAGACGCAGCTCGGATCATGGTCTCTTATTGATGAATATAATCGCTCTAAACCCCCATAAGCGGTCTAGTGCAGTTCACCCAGTAAATGTAATCACAGTACGTAAAACCCAATACGCGGCACCTCTGGCCTGCGCCGTATCTCAATATCTTAATGCAGTAAATAATACCCAATAACGTAGGGCAACTGCTGAATCCAACTTCACTTCAACCATGGCTGCATACGCGAACGACCTTTGGGCGCCGGAACGTTGGCGACAACGGGGTCGCTGCCGTGATTTGACGTACCGGCAACAATGGCACTGTTAAATCTACCATCAAGGTCGTGATGGCTTCGCGACGGGGTGACCAACTTGCAAGCCACGCGATGACTCCGAACTCTGCCACCAAGGTCGTCGTCGAAAACCTTGCGCCGTGAGTCACACTGAACGGAGATAGCTTCGCTCGCCAGCGACCTTACTGGCCGTGGCCAGATATACAAAAAGGCGGAAGCTGTCTCTAGGCTCGTCCTCCTTCCATCCCATCCATCTTCGCTGCGCTCACTATGCATATCACCAGCCCAAACCCATGGGGCCTTCCCCAGGCCGAGGGCCACTCTGCCCCTCAGGCAGCCTATCGGGACTTCGTCCGAACTGGCCCTAAGGCTAAAAAGCTTAGCTTCCGGGCCATCATTAACAGAGAGTTCGACTCTCTGTCCCTCACTGAGAGGGAGGCTGTCGGAACCTTTAGCCTAGAGCTTCTGGCCAAAGACCAGCCTAATAATGTACGGCGTCAGATCTTAGGCTTTAAGAGCCAGCCGGAATTTATCGACCGGCTGAGAAGTCCTCGCCTAGAGGACATCCCGTATTATGACGATGTCATAAAAGCGGCAGCCGAGGCCATCGAGGCCAATAACCAGTTAAATAGGGGACTGGCGAAACCATCGCATCGGCGATAGGTGAGTTTAGCTGTGATGCTGTGCTGTGACATGCTCGGGGCATTCGCTGACGGCGGCAGTGGTCGGATCCGTCGGATCGGGACGGCGCGGGGGTCTGACTCGGAGGACGGCGTTCTGGATGGCGGCTGGGTCGGCGGACTCTTGACGGAAAAGGGCTCGAATTGGCGGCGTTTGGCGGAGTGATTTATCTAGTCAAAAGGCCCCAAAGTGCAATATCAAACCTTGTTTCGGAACTTGAAAGTCACGTGCCCATTGACTGCTGATGTGACGAGGTCATTAACCCAACGTTGCCCAAGAGTTGAAGTCGTGCAACGGAGGTGCTGTTCGCTGGCAAATTGGCTGGCTGGTCGAAGTGGAAGTTGTTTTCGGCTGAAGTCGTACAATCGCGCGGTAAATGGCCATAAGCCCTCATGGTCTCTTATTGCTGCCATGAATTCATTAAACTTCGATGTTTATCAAGGTTGATTTTGTATCTCTGCAGTCAAGTATAAGACGTGCGCGGCCTCTCAAAGACTAGCAAGCAGCACATTGTTCCGAACTAACATCGCCGTCTTACCTATTGCTGTGCTCAAGCTCTCGTCAATTCAGCATGGTGGCCATTAAGTCTCTTCTGACGACCATCGTCCTGGTAGTCCATATCGCCAACGCCGAAGAAGCTGCCCTGGGAGACCAGCTTTCCCAGAGTCCTCCCAGGACCGCCACCGCAGAGCAGGGGTGCCACACCCCCTTCCTGGCGTTCAAGCAAGATAGTGTCCAGACGTTCTCTAACCTGTACTCGTATACCTTTACCGTCACCGAGTACATCTATACCACGCCGACGACCAGCACCATAACCTTTACACCAACCATACCCACCAACAGCGTTGGAACAATCACGTCGACCGTCACCACCACTACGCGTGTCTCCTCGTATAGCACCGTCACTGTCGAGACGCCGGTGGCGGGTTTCGTGCCCATCGCCCACAACATTGCCCGTGCTGACGATGCTTTTGGCCTCTTGGAGTCTCCAGAAAAAGCTCCCTACTCACCGACAAATGCGAATAGATACTTGGTCGAAAGTGTCAGCAGCGACAACGAAGGCGGACTCAGAACCAAGCCCCTCTTGAAGCCGCAGAGAGTTATCTGTGAGAAGGTCATCCGCGTCTTCACAACCTTTACTTCCACAATCACGGCAACTTGGGCCGCGACTGCGACGACAACCCTTCCGGGCCCGAGCCAGCAGACGACGGTGACGACGACAATGACGACGACCTCTACGATCACCGAGGTGGGCGCCGACCCCACGCGGACCGTGTACGAGGCTTGCCAGACCAACAATGTACAGGCGTACCACGGCCAGCCGAAGTCGTACTTCGCCGAGGCACTCAGCAACTACCGCATCACCCACGATGTGCGCCACACGGACACTCCCGAGAACTGCTGCATCGCATGCCAGACGACGTTTGACTGCGAAGGAAGCCTGTACCACCAATCATCCGGAACTTGCCGCCTTTACAGGCCCAATAACGAACGGTCCAAGTGTAGCTCCTCGCTGGTGCTGCGTTCTAAGACCAACATCAGCATGGACGGCGTATTTTGGGCCAGCAACGGCAGATGTGGAAGGTGGGGGATTAGTGATGTTGAGCCGGGCTCACCTCTACCGTATTCGTCCTTGCATGGTGTTTCCACGGATGATAAATGGTGAGCAAGATTGTTCCACGTCTGGCCGCGGCGATTTCCTGATGTGGAAGGTGGAGATGGAAAGCGAGTGCGAGAAGTCCTCGTTACATACCTACCTATATATGTATGTATGTACGTGTGTAGGTAGCATTGAACATCGTCGGCCTAGAAAAGTTAAAAGCCTGATGCTGGTATCCGTAGTATAGATTCTATACCTACCACCTATGAATGTACATGTATAAAGTGCGACTCGGGTTCGGAATGCCCTACATAACCCCAGGCAGGGCCTTAAGGGTCTGACGTCCGTGGGGATTGCATTGCGCCTTGTTGCCAGCCACCCCGTCTGACTCAGTGCGGAAGATGTAGTGTAGAGTTCTTGACGTGCCATGCCCTGCCACGCCATGCCATGCGGCTTCCCGCTCTCTCCACTCTAGGGCGATCGACAAGTCTAAGCTTCCTTCCAAGAGCAGCGGAGACAGCACCGGCGACTACATGCAAACCATCTCTTTTACACGGTACGGCATCCCGTTGTCTTTCACCCAATGATGCGTGCGTATCGGACATGTGCAGATATCTCTTCTTGCCTGGCACACCCACCGGCGCGGCACCAGGAGCCCCGAAGGCCTTGGACGTAAGTAAGCGCCAAGTCAGCCCGGCGGCACACGAAAGAAGCCAATGGATACCTCCCATACGGGTGTGGGAGTGAGCAGAGCTGCGCGCGGCTGAGTTCTCGCGTCTCGACAGCGAATCGTCATCCGCCCCGTCGAGGTAATGCTCGGCGTCATCGAATGGGCTGGGCGAGCACAGCACCAAGCCCCTGGGATCCGGCCATCAGGCCCCCCCCCCCCCCCCCCTGTCGTGTACCTACCTATGGGGTTTCCATTGATATTGCACTTCCAGCCTAGCCCCCTCGCCACGCGCTCAGCAGTGACAGCGACGTTGCATTTTTGGGCACATGAACTGCTCTTGGCGGTCTCTTCAGGCATTCCCAGTCCGTTTATGCTCAGGAGGTCTCCACGCTGCGCAGCTTCTGGGCCCCGCTACGACCACTCATACCCCTGCGATGCCATTTCTCTAGGATCGAAGCGCAACCATGTGGCCGCGGCCCAAAAACATTACCCATCCTTCTCTGCAGCGGACGGTCTCTCCCCCCCCCTTCCTCAGCCCTGTCGCCCGCCAACAACGACTCAGACTCGACGACAACGACGACGACGCCGACGACAACTACGACGACCACGAGGCCGCGACCGCTTCCACGATGGCGGAACTGGACCCGAATGCGTGGTACCGCCTTTCGGAAACGCGCGTCGATAACAGCACCGGTCCATTCACCCTCAATCTCATCCTCCGGGACGTCGGCCTGCGAGTCCATCCCATGACCGACGGCACCGCTGCCTGGCAGTTCCAACCCTTTGGCGACGTCAAAGGCCGCTACCTCATGCGCCTCGACCAGGCGGGCGTTAAGCAGCAGCTGGGAGTGTGTTACGATCCGACAGAGCCCGCTGTCGGGGCCACTGTAGCGTGCCTGCAGGACTCATCCGTCAACGACTCTCAGATTTGGGAGATATCACCATGGAGCGGAAGATCGGGGGAATACAAGTTCGTCAACGTCGCCAACGGCACCAGCTACGCGCTCGACGTGCATCCCAAGGCCAATCTGTTCATGAACAAAGACGTCGACGGTTCGGCGGGCGTTGCGGCGACGCAGCCTGCGCAGCACTGGGTTATCTCGAGCGTCAGCCCCGTCAACGATGGAGCGTATTCGACCATCTACTCTGCCAACGTCGCTGTGAGCACGCAATCGACGACACTTTCCAAGACCTCAGCCGCGGCAACTACATCTGCCCCGACGACCACAGCCGCATCGCAAACAGCCACGGCGACATCGACTGGCGGAGCGAGCACATCATCCGTCGCGGCGGTATCGACATCGAGGGGCATCTCCCCCGCTGCCGGAGCGGGAATAGGCGTCGGGGTTGCGATCGGGGTTGTGGGCTTGATCGGGGCTATCGCCTTCTTTTGGTGGCGGCGCCAGCAAGCTACCACCACGCAGTACAGCGAGGTCGACGCAAAGAACCGCGGCAGCCCCGGCGCGGGATCTTCCTCGGCAGAGGAGTCTCTGGAGTCGGGAAGCTACGCGCTGCCGTACGGCGTGCAACGGGCCGACGCGAGCTATCCAGGGTACTCCAGAGGATCTCCTGCGACCTTGAGTTACCCGGTACCAGTCAGGGGTGGAGGATCACCAGCGACGGTGGACTACCTAATACCCGCCACCGCGACATCTCCGTCGGAATCCCGCAGCCTGCGATCCTGGTCACAGAATGCATCTGCGAGCGGGCCCGCGGTACCCGCGGCGGTGCCCCGTCACCAGTTCGACCACCCAGCCATACATAACGAGTTTGCGCCGGCTCCCTCGAACCCATCTTTTGAATCAACATCGCACATTGGCTTCTCAACAGCCGCTTCGTCACAAGCCAACTCTACAACAAACCTCAACGACCCTGACCCGCTCCCGAGCGCACACGAGCTGGAAGTGGCCGTGCTAGATATGCCCCGGCGCCAGCACGAACTGGGTGATTTCCATCACGGGCCGGAAACATTAGATATCAGTCGTGAGATGCAGCCCGGTCGGGCTCCCGTCCCCCACGCCGAGCTCGGCGCCTTCCAGCACGGCCCCGACACATTTGCGCAAAGCCACGAGGCAAAGATGCTCGGGTTGCCCACGGCGGAGCTCGGCTCATACCACCACGGCCCCGATACTTTTGCGGACGGACATGAAGACAAAATGCTCGGTGGCTGTCCTCCGGGCGCGGAGAAATTTCAACGCGAACGGGAAGACAAGGTTCTGGGGAGCTTTCACGAAGTGATGAACATGGCGCCGAACGGACGGAGTGGTCGGCAACCCGGTCCCTCGGACGCCCCAGGGCGGCAGACGTATGAGATGCAGTCGATTGGGCCACGGTAACACTACGGGATAGGCGTTGACAGAATCCACCCCACGAATGATCAAAATTAATACACGAAAATCGACACGGCCCCTAGGCGGAGGGGCTGGAGAACCCAATGATACCCACGCGAAGGTCCGCCTCCCTTTGCCTCACATCGCATTTATATAAGCCGGGACACAGCTCGACCCGGCCGACCTTGTCTTCCGTCCACATCACAAAACTCTATTCGCCAGCCTCATGACCCCATTCGACGCGTATGAGACGCGCCTTGCCGACAGCACCACTTCGCCCCCTTTAGGACCGACGAAGTCGAGTTGGAACAACATCCCTCTAACGAGGCCTTGCACAACTGCGGGGGGACCAGTGCAGGTGTGTTATTTGACTAACGCACGCGCGCGTACACACACATACAAAACATATATACCCAGAAAATAACTTGGGTTGGCAGTGGACGGCCGGCCCTTACGACGAGAGGATCTCGCGGGGCCTCCCAATGAACGGCTGCTTGACAGGCCATGGAGATAGAAACGTACTACAGCCCGCGTGGTGGTTATGCGACTTCGACTCGAACATATACTACTAGCATGTAGGCATACTTAGACTACTTCTAATCAATGATTTACGGTTGCACAAGTTTCATGTCTCTTACGCCCAAGCTTCTCGGCTGTATCATGTTCCTACCTGCTGCAGGCTTCTTCGGCTAGTGTTCGTTTGCTTGTCCCGGCCATCGTTTGCAGTAGCGAAACGGTGGCTTACTGCCTCCTTGGCGAGCATGTGTGCAGTCGTCACCACCAAGGCAAGCATGCACTTCTACCCTACAAGGGTGCCGTTTTAGGAAGCCGAAGGACCAACACCCGCGGTCTGCGTCGACACCGAACGTGGCAGCCCGAGAAGGCGACCACGGTCGTCCATAGTCGTACTTGCTTACCGAGAGTGACTGATGAAGCGAAAAGGTCTCAAGGGGCATCTGAACAGACGGCACAGACCAATTGGGCGACCCAACCGACGGAAATGATAACGTTTGAAGGCTTGCCAGCGGCTCGACTTGCCGGTACACTCACCACATCATGGGCAGCAGGCACAGTTGGACGGCCACCGAAAGACTCGGCCCTCCACGCCTCCGCCTGAGCATTTGCGCGTTTCTCGTGAAGGCCGGCGTTGCCGCCTCCGACACTGCACCGCGGCAGCTATATGCAAAATCCTTCTAGCACGGAGCGGAGGTTCCGGGCCCGGCTCTTATTCCCGTGTACGGCTTTGTCTGACGCCCCGCCCCCCACGCCCCCAATCACGGACCCGACACCTCTCCCTCTGTCGGTCCGATATGCCGGCACAAGAACAAGACGATGGAGTGGTTCAATCGACGGGAACCTAGCACCAGGGTGTCTCCTCTTGGGAAAGGAGGCAGGATGACGACGAAGACTTACAGTCACCTCAACTGGGTCGGAAAGCGCCTCGGAACCCATGCCGGCAGCACTTGATCCAAAACCCGGTGAGCCTGTTGGTATTCTGCAACCACCGCCATGCGATCCGAACAGAACCCTATGTGCAGCTGTTGGTGGGAGAACTCCCCATAAAAATGGAGGTATGAACAAACCAAAACAAGCGCAGACGTCTCAAGAAACAGTACATCCATGTGGCTGCAATGTTGGAGAAGCCGAGTAGCGCAGATTGGAAGAAAGGAAAGCTGGGGGGGAGGGGGGGGGGACAGGGAGGACCGTGTAAGTCGATTGGTTTCTTCGCAGGGCCGATGTCGCAAACCAGACAAACATACCTTTCTCCCCACACCTCCAGGATCTTCTGGCGGATCGACGAAGAGGCTCTTGCCAGCCATTGAGAACAGCACGGCCAGTTCATCACGTCGAGCAAGGGCTTGTGGAACATGGTGTCCTCATAGGCCACTACTCACGACGCTTTTCAAACCTGTCGGCTTCTTCCGCGGGAGAGCTCCATGACTAGCTCTGCTGTATATGTCGGAAGGATTCGGAGAGCACGTCAGGCAGCTCCCCGCTGAGGCTTGATCACGAGGTTGGTTGTTGTGGTGATGAGGTGTGGACATGGACGCACAAAACTCTAACTGTCACGATGGCCATCTGGCAATCCCATCGCGGACCCCGGACGATGTCCGAAAATTTCGCAATAGAAGAGTTTTTAGCAACAGAATGATCCAATCAAGAACAGCAATCCCAATTTGACCATGCATTTGCCAGCGTTTCGTTGGTGCCCGAGAGGTGTGGAGACCGGGATGAGATGGGTAAGTAAAAAAATCAGTTTCTTCTTTCCGTTTACTGAATTTTTTTTCCATCAACCAGATTATTGGCCGGCGGGGACCAGTCACATCAGTTCCGAGTTACGGAGACTAACGGAGCTTGTCGGAAGAACGACAGTTTGAAATTGCATCGTGCGGGGTGACGTTCTCCATATCTAGCATCTAGCTCCATGCGGGGCCGGTGCCGGTCTGAATCTCTAGTCTGGCTTGGAAGAGCCGCCAGTGGAGCCGGCTAGAAGCGTTCGTCTGGAAACTTGTACGGGATGGCTGGCAATTTATGCGACACGGCAAGTAACTGGAGAGAGACCGACGTTTATCCGTGTCGTTGATAGGCTCTCGCAAGGGGATGTCGTTAGAGTAGCATTTGAAACACGGCGATATTCGCCAGCATCAACAATGCCTTCTTTGCTGTTGGGAATGTGAAGAAGGAAAAGTCTTGGATAATATGTATCGACCGTGGTTGACATCAGGTGCCTCGTCAGGTGGACAGCGGCGTGACCAAAGCGGTGAGATGGATCGTAAAATGTTGGGTTAAGGTTGACACGTCTGATCGTTGTTGACAAGAAGCTTGGCGACATGGTCCAGACGCCAAGCTCGCCAAGGCCAGGCTCTGGCTAGAGGATCGCGGGTGAAGAAGGTTGTCTCAGCACGTGTGGGAATCTGGGGTGGACCACGATACGCTAGCCGCTGCTACGATGATGTCTTGGGCCATTTACTACGTATTCGTAGTAGCAGTCGATGGATGATATGGCGGCGCAAAATCAGGATCGCCTGCCAAGATCAATGTTGAGGGTTATATTTCATGAATCCACAGGCGGGCGATTTTGCAAGCAATGGGATTGCGAACCAGATTGAGCCCCGAGTCTCGGGTCACCCGCCTGTTTCAATGGACCTCGACGGTGCAGAATCACACCGGAACCGCGCCGAGCTCTTGCCTAGATATACATGCATGCAGCGGCCGAAGTTGGCATGGCGCCGAGATGAAGGCCGTGAGCGCGTTCAAGTACCGTGAACTTGGTCGAGCGACTGGGGTTGATGTAGCAACATGGTCGTCCATTTAACGTGGTTTCGTCTGAAGCTGCGATCTGAAGTGCTGTCACCAATAGGCTCGTCTTGGCCAGTCAAGGTTGAGAGTACCTAGCAACTAGGGCATGACTTCCTGTGCGTGCTTCAGACTGACCGAAACCGAGATTTGCAAGCGACTTGGTGTTTGAGATGGGAGGGGGGGAGGGGGGAGTCGAGACTCTACGTAGCAGAGGAGGCCTTGGACGCGTGTAAGTCCTTGTTTAATCCGGGCAAGATGCTTATTGCGAACAAGAGTGGGGGAAGGGGCCTGTAGGGTAGGTATCAGGGGGGCATGAAAATTCTGGAGCCAGGGCCTGGCTTTCGGTACCGGTGGGGTTTGTCGTTGGCTGCTGTGGCTTGCCGTTATAGTGGAGACAATGTGGAGTGTGATCGGGCAAAGTCGGGAGCTCGTAGATTTTGCACCCTGGAGGGAGAGTCATACCACACCCCTGCAGCGGTCTCGTGCTTCCTTCTCAACTTGTTCCCCCTTTTTGCCGTCTTTGATGAGTTGGAGATTCGGGGGGCCTTTGGTCCACCTACCTACCTAGCCCACGGCATGGTGTGAAGACGGCGGGTACATGGTAAATGGCGCCGAAGCAGGTGTCGAACAAGAAAGGCCCAATGCCCGCCCAGCCTGCGGGATACGGGATACCGGACGCTCTGACGTACGGTATTGATATTATGGAGTCGAATGTCTGCATGAGGGGAACTATAAATCGCCCAACAGACTGTTGCCACGATGTCCGGCCGAACGTTTGTGTTGCCGAATCCGTATCCATTGAGGAATCGGTCTGGCGAGCGTCGTCTGTTCAGGCTCGGCTTGCAAATTGCTCAGCCGGATTCCAGAAGGGGTCCGGAGAATGCCAAGGGGCATGGGGGGCACACACACACACACACACCTGCAGGCACACCGTCGCATTGCAAGACAGCAGGGGTCAGATTTCCGACGGCCGACCCGGGCCCAACAGGCTGTCGGCCGGAGGCACCCCCCTGCACACCAGTGCGTCGCGACGCACTCCTACACTTGCCCACGGACGCCCAGCTGTCGAGGACAACGGTTCGGGACGTCGGGACACAGGCTAGCCTGAAGAGGGCAATGTCCAACAGAATGTCATGGCCATGATTGGCTGGATGTTGAAGACAAGATTTTTCCTGCTCTACTCTCCGCGTTTCAATAATTGGCATTGCGACACTTTGCTTTTCCCAACGACAGTCAATCGGCGTGGAGTAGTTCAACGCATTAGCCATCGGCGATTGTCCCCTTGTCTGCGGGTAGAAAGTGCGACGCGAAAGGTATTGGCCAGGCGTCAAGTCGGGGATTGGGGTGGAATGGCAGACTCAGGTCCGCGACCGTCCCGAGAGACCATGACGGGACGGCGGTTTGCAGGTCGAAGGAGGCCGGATGGATCATAACTAGAAAGAGTTAGCATCGGTGAGATGTCCGGTCGGCGATGGAGTGATACGATGTAGTACGTAGGTATGAATGAGGTGGGAACACCTCATATGAAAGAAAGACAAGAGTGGACATTTGCTGGTGGAGTAGCCCAAGGATCGTTGCGATGGGGCGGGATGCAGCTGCAAGGCGCGGCAGGGCCGAGGATGGATGGATGCGATGTGCAAGGACGATTGATGTACGTACCGTCGAACATATCCATACACCGAACCGAACTGCATGGCTGGCTGACTTGTGGATGGCAAGATGCCGACAGCCTCAACCCCCTAGGTAACTGATTGTGCCGTACTTGTCGGTTTTCTCAGTGTTTGTTTGTGCCGACATCGCGCATCCTCACCGGTTTGGAGGCGCGGGCCTCTCAACAAAAGGGTGTGCCAGTGCCAGTGTCAGTGTCAGTGCCGGTGCCGGTGCCGGTGCCAGCACAAGCACAAGCACAAGCACAAGCACGGGGCATTTAGGGTCGGAACGAAGTATAGCTAGGTAGCCAGTGTTAGGTGCAGGTACGAGTAGGTAGGGTAGGTGGATGACGACGATACGCAAGAGAGCCTATCCGCGGGTCCGAGGCCGTATCGACGTCTTAATGCGTGTCTTGGTGCGACTTGTGAAGTTGCTGCTGAGTGGAGCCTACCTAGAGGAGGACATGGTTGGAAGGCAGGGTATAGCCGGAAAGAATAGGTAGTTTAGGTAATGTGGTGCACGAATACGGAGAGGGCATTGGACAGTCAGCCAAACGGACATACATTGTGGAGCGACTAGAGTACCTGGGTAACCTAAACAAGTCGGCCGGGACTGGACCGACTGGCGTTGACGATGGATGGATGCATGTACGAACGAATAGTCATCTCAGTTTGCACGTAACACAGGTAGGTAGTAGGCAGTAGGCACCTACGAATACCTAGTTAGGTATGTAGGGCAGGGCAGGGCAACAGCGGATCGGTCTGACTGAGCTCAGTAAGATCAGTCCGATTGTCGGAGGAGGCATCCGATAATTACATACCGACGTAGTGCGTCAGGAACGCCCTCTTGACTAGAAATACAACGACAGGTACCTACCTGCCTGTACGCGTACTAGGTATCTATGTGTCAGTCACGCACCTACCTACCTGCTGTTGCCGAGGGTCATCTAATCAAACTTTTTCTTGCCGCTGCCAGACAGGGAACAATCAATCAATCAATCAATCAATCTTTGGAACCGACACAACTGATTCACTTGGAAGGAACAGAACAGAACAGAACAGCAATCGACGGACGGGCATCTTTCTGATTTACACGGGTAGCACAGCACGACCCCACACGTCCGCCCGCCGGACACGCCGGGCTGGGCCTGCTCGCCGTTAGTTGCTTTGGGCTGACATCACACGCTCTTCTTAGGCCATCTTCGGGTCCCGTCAGCTCACTTCGCCTCACCCACCTCATATGTCGTAGCTTTCTATGGAAGGCAGGTAATTACGATCTCCCCATCACGGACGGTCCGTCACGCTGCATCCCTCGTCGTTTGCCTCGCACCGCCGATGCCAATCAACATCCTACCTATCCATTGCCTACCAAGCACGCAGTGACTATGCTCTCATGTCAGGAGCTGACAGAATCATACTTTTTGCTAGCCTACTCCGTAACTCGCCTCCTGTCCAAGACCTGCCGGATACACCGTCCCGGCGTCGTCAAGTACGCAACCTGCCGTGCCTCCCGTCGTCTCACCGACGCCCCTCTAGCCCCCTGGTTCACGTTCGAACACGCCCTGTCTTAGCGCCTGAAGCCGGTCGTGGACCTCACTCGGTGCCTTGCCTTACTCCAAGTTGAAAATTTCCACTCGGCCTTCTCCAATTCAGCAAAAAAAAACCAAAAAAACCCGGGCACCGAAAGAAGAGAAACAACCATCACCCATAGAAAAAAAGAAATTGCCAATTCCTGGGATCGGGTCTGGCTTCCGTCTTCTCCCATCCTCCACACACAAACGCCCCCCCCCCCCCCCCCCCGGTTCGACTTCTGCCCCCCGTCGACCTTCCACCCCTAGTCTACCACGCTGCACACCCTGCCACACCCACACTCATCCACACACCCTGTCCGACCCCCCATCTCGGGTACGATACGGCCTACGTTCCCTTCTCCTGGACCATCGCGGACGCACATCACACAACGGCGATTCGAATCGAAGCTTGGAGCTCCTCGCGCACGCGCTCTCTCCCACATCCCTTGCCCCCGCCATCCCATCTCCAGAGTGCGCCATCCCAACCCAATTCTTGTTCCTCGTCCGCCCGTCTCCCGCGACCACCCTCCCACCAAGTACCCGGTACCTCTGCGTCTAGCCTTGCTGTCATCCCTTCTTCTTGAAACTGCCTTGAAACCCCCCTTCTCCCTATCATTCAGATCCTCCGCCCACATGGGTATAAGTCGAGGTACCTGGCTGCCGCCTCTATCGCGAACTGGACCGCTTCACAAGGTTTTAAGCCGACTTTTCCTCGTCCGCGGTTCGTTTGCAGGGAACACATCGCCTTTCTTTTCTGCTGGTCAATCCGATGCCACCACAATTCCTGCTCCACGCCCTCACCACCCTCTAAATTACTCTCCTACACCTTCTCCCCAATTTGCTCCTGAGAGCCCTCCTCCTCCTCCTCCTTCTCAACGACTAATAACACGTACCGGCCGGTCCCATTACACCACTATTCATACTCCTCACCACGCTCGTCTGCTTCGCCTCCGAGCTCACACGACTACTAATTGCCTCACCCCGTCGCCCATTTCCGCCTCCTCTTTCTTCTCTGCGTCTCTCCCACCGATACATGCGCCGGTAATGTCAATGGCGTCGTATCCTTTCAGCTCAGCCAGCTCCTCAGACATCTCTACGCCCCGGTCCCATTCGCCGTCGCCATCGTCCGTTATTTCTGCCCGCTCTTCGCGCTCGTCTATATCTAACAAGCGCATGTCCATCTCCAGTCGCAGGATGACTGACTTCAACCCCATGTCTGCCGTCGACATCTCCGCCATTGAGGAGAAGATGAGAATGGCTGCCCTTGACCAGCACCGCGGATACGCCCAGAACACCTTCGGCGAGGTCCAGCAATACCGTGCCACTGAGTACGTGCCCAAGACTCAGGCCACCGCCTACCAGGTTCTGTCCGAGCCCCTCTGGAACAAAGGTGAGTTGATTGCAGCCAACTCCACTTACACACCACACGAAAAAAAAAACCTACTGCACGCACTGGCTTCCCCAACCTAACACGCCCGTATCCCTTCCTTTGCACCCGTCCGTTCACATAAGCCTCCCTTCTTTCTTCCCAACAGCATCTTCGGCACTTAAATCGCCATGGCTTCCCTACTCTCGAGACGCGCAAGCCGCCTCACTTCACAACTTTTTCATCATCGTTCTCATATCCATACCACCTCCAAGCTAACCGCCATGGTCGAATTAGGCTTGTCCTTCACCCCCGAGGAGCGTGTCAACAAGAACCTCACTGGCCTCATCCCCCACACCATGGAGAGCCTTCAGACCCAATGTCAGCGGGCCATGAAGATGATTCGCACTCGCCAGACCGACGTCGACAAGTACCTCTACCTGTCTTCGCTCAAGGCCCAGAACTTTGACCTCTTCTACCGCCTGCTTATGGACAACATCCGCGAGCTCATGCCTCTCGTCTACACCCCCACCATTGGTGATGTCTGCCTGCAGTATTCCACCCTATACACCCGCCCCGAGGCCCTGTACATTTCCATCAAGCAGCGCAAGTCCATCCGCACCATGCTCCGTAACTGGCCCTACCCCAACCCCCAGATCTGCGTCGTCACAGACGGTTCCCGTATTCTGGGTCTCGGTGACCTCGGCGTCAACGGTGTTGGTATCTCTGTAAGTGCCTTTCGTTCGCCTTCTACCACAGTGCACGGCTAACAACCCCAGATTGGCAAGCTTGCTCTGTACACTGGCGCTGCCGGCATCCACCCCGAGAACACCCTGCCCATTGTTCTCGACACCGGCACCAACAACGAGACCAACTTGAAGGACCCCTTCTACCTGGGTATCCGCTCCAAGCGTGTCCCCGTGGCTGAGCAACAAGCCTTCATGGACGAGTTCATGGCGGCAGTCGCCGAAGTCTACCCCAACATGACGGTTCAGTTCGAGGACTTCGAGTCCGAGAAGGCTTTCAACTACCTCGACCGCTACCGCAACAAGTACCGCTGCTTCAACGATGACATCCAGGGAACCGGCGCTGTTGTCCTCGCTGGTTACATCAACGCTGTCGAGCTTTCAGGCGTCCCCATTGAGGAGCAGCGCCTTGTCTTCATGGGTGCCGGCTCCGCCGGTGTTGGTGTCGCTAAGCAGCTTGTCGAGTACTACACCAAGCGCGGCCTCAGCGAGCAGGCCGCCAAGGACAAGTTCTGGCTCGTCGACACCAAGGGTCTTGTCACCAAGGACCGCGGCGACAAGCTTGCCGACCACAAGAAGTACTTTGCCCGTAACGACAACAACGGCCACCAGTTCCGCACCCTCGAGGAGGTCATTGAGTACGTCAAGCCGACCGCGCTCATCGGTCTCACTGCTACATTTGGCGTTTTCACCGAGTCCGTCGTCCGCGCCTTGAAGGCCTCTGTCGACTCTGGTGGTCTTGGCCGCCGCCCCGTCCTCTTTCCCCTGAGCAACCCTCTCACCAAGGCCGAGTGCACCTTCGAGCAGGCCGTGCAGTGGACCGACGGCACCGTCATTTTCGCCTCCGGCTCGCCCTTCTCTCCTTTCACCATGAAGACTCCTGACGGCCACGCTGTCACCTACCACCCCAACCAGGGCAACAACGTCTATGTCTTCCCCGGCTTGGGACTCGGCGCCATCCTGGCTAAGGCTTCCAAGATCACCGACGACATGGTCTACACCTCTGCTGCCTCCCTTGCCGCTGGCCTCACCGCTGACGAGATCCACAAGGGTCTCATCTACCCCCGCATCGAGCGTGTCCGTGACGCCAGTGTGCTCGTCGCCCGCGAGGTCATGAAGTCTGCCCGCCGTGACGGCGTCTCCACGTTGCCCGAGTCCCAGTGGGTCGAGTGGGAGGAGTGGGGCGACGTCGCCCTTGATGCCTGGATCAAGGAGCGTGTCTACGACCCTGTTAGCTTCTCCGAAAAGAGCCGTATCTAGAATTGTGCGATGAACAACAGATTGGGTTGCATTTGCGGTCCAAAAGGCCTGGACAGGGATACTTGAGATGTTCTCAACGGATTGGGTTTCGGCGTTTGGATAGGCACTTTAGGGCCTTGGTTTCATCATCCCGAGATATGAGCGTAGGGATCACAATTTCATCATCACTAAAAGGATGACAACACTTTTACACGAGGGCGCCCGCATGGCGCCGCTATCGAGCGCTTGGTCGCGTCCGTCTTTGATTCCCGACATATCGTTACAACATTAGACATGGGGGAACGCGTAATTTAATAGTCATGAAAACGCGACATAGAAATACATTTATGCCTCCATCATCACTATACATCCGTGCTTGTAGCCTGTAGAGGAATCCGACATACGCGATGGCCCTCGACATGAAATCGTCATGTAGTTAATGCGACCTTAAAAGCGACCGCCTTGGCGACGTGCCTATCATCAAGTTAAGCAAGTGACACTTTGGATCGCCCCCAATTCTGCCAGTGGAAGTTTAGCAGATCCCCCAAATTCTCTCCGCACCAGACGAACCCCACACGGCGCCGTAGCTCCCCCCCCCCAAAAGAGGGCTGCCCCAAGAATTCCGTCTCCAACTGGTGAACTGTCCGCAGTGTGTTGGGGGGGAAGCTCGGAACCTGTTGGGAGGGGAGAAGAGGAGGAGGAGGGGGGGAGGGGGGGGGGCTTCCAGCCAGCGTCTCTCGGGCTAGACCGGACTGGGCAGGCGGGCGCATGCGCAGAGTTTTCGCCGTGAGGATCGTTCCCCCCCTTCCCGACTCGCGGAGAGTCAGTCCGCAAGTCTGACTGACTCTCCGCCGTGCGTGAGACAAACGACGAACAAAAACCGGGCCGGGAGCGGCGCTAGGGAATCGAAATCAAGACAGCTCAGCAAGGTACAGGATGGGTGGGGGCGGTTCTTGTTGCCATGCTGCGTAGAATTACAGACGTCTCCCGGGAATGCAAGTTGCGACGCAACATGATTACAGTATGTTTATGGTTTGGGGAGGGGGGGGGGGTGTATGGTCTCGGTCCGGCCCACTCACACACCCCTCTAGGTACTCATCAAAGGATAAGCTCAAGTTCCCCAAGGGCCGGCGGAGGTCCAACGGCCTCTTATTGACCTACCTAGGTATCTCCCTGGACTCTGGGAATGATGACAGGCAGCGGCTACCACAAGTCCGCCCCCCCCTCTCCTCAAGCTGAACATCGATCGGATGGTCAGAAGTGTAAAAGCTTCCTCCTTTGAACTGTCCCGTCCTCGGGCTTCATCCACAGACGCCACCCCTCCTTCCCACCTTCCTGCTTTCCCCGGGTACCGGCCAGGCAGGCCTGACGTTGGGATTTTGGGTTGCGGGTTCTGTCTTCACCGATTATCCTACTTCGCGTCGTCGTGCCTTGATCACACTGTCCGGTGGGGGAAGCGTTGTGCGGAGTGCATGCACGGTGATGGGTAGGTAGGTGGGTAAGTAAGGCAGACAGGGGTGTACGGTATACTCCTAGTCCTGGACGGGTGCGTCCGTCTGGGGTTTGAATGATTTGGATCTACCTACATACTTCGTAGGCCTGAAAAGAGGAGGGGGGATGGGATGTCACTCATACTGGAGCCGGGACCGGCCCCCCACGTAGCTGCCGGAAGTGGCTTCGAATTTACACGTCAGCTGAAGGCTGCTATTTATATCGCTGCGTTTTGCTAGCACGATGAGTGCGAACTTGTTCGATTTCAGGTATCTGGGACTAACTCGAGCAATGTATCGAGGGAGAAAGGGGGTATTCGTGCGAAGAGAAGAGCAAGGAAATAACTGCTGGCAATGATATGAAGTGCCCCCAGTAAGGAAATGTGAAAACAAGCCACGCTATGCCGATATGGTGAAGCGCCTCTCCCAATCCCCGGTGACATAACGAAATGATGATCCTCCATGGTGATTTACGCCTCATGAGAGTCAAAGACGTTCCCCCAACTCCATGTATCACGTGAAGGCAGCTTGCCTGATTGTCCCCGTCCATCATGTAGAGTGGTCTCGTCTCGTCTCGTCCGATCAGACAGTCCAACTCCCTCCCGAAACAAAACAAATTGCCGATTGCGCCTCCTGCGTCGTTTTGCGCAAGCCCGTTGTTTTTCAACCCTTCCGGAAAAGCCGTTTCGTGCCCCCGACCTTACCCATGTCGCCAAACTGAGAAGTACCGCGCGACTCACCGCTAGCAAGGCGCACCTTCTCCTTAACGCTCTCCACCCACGCCCGGCTCTCCTCGCTCATCTCGACCTTGCGGCCTGTGGGACCCGCAAGACCAAGGAACGAACCTTCCTCCTCCCAGCTGATGTGAGAGCTGGACCGCGACCGGTTGGAGTCCTCCGAAGACGGGGTAGTATACTTATCCGGGATGGGTGGGACCGCCGGCGTGTTGGGAAGGAGTCTTGGAACAGATGGACCTGAAATGTCCCCAGCGCCGAAAGACTTCCTAGACTTTCGGACGTTGAGTGGCGTCATGGGAGACATCTCCAGCGCCGATGCTGGTCGGCTCGGAGGGCTCGAGTTAGCAGCGTGGCTGCTAGCGCGCGGCACATCTTGAACCTCGACCTTGGCTGTTTCCACGGGGCCTGTAGAACGGCGGCCGTGATGGGTCGCGTACTCCTTGAGATATTCGCCAAGGTCGGCCCACCCACCGCCAACACGCACCATGACCCGTTCGCCGTGCTCACCGACACAGCGGATGAAGAGCTTGATCGGGGCTTCACCGGTGGAGCGGGATAGGTGGTAGACTCGGATGTCGTTTCTGCTCTGGGAACGCCTGGGCCTGGGGTTTTTGGCGTATGCTGGCGCAAGGGTCAGCCACGGCGTGGGGGCACGCGAGGACGCTCTTGACGCCATGGACATGCTGGAGCCTGTGCGTCGGATAGTCTCCCGCGAGGGCTTTCTAAGCTTCCTCGAGGGTAGGTCCGGCGGTGGTGGGTTCAGATCGACGTTGGGTGTGGCCCTGGCCAGCTTGATGTTGGCAGGGATGGAATCCAAGATGTCGCTGATTTGCTGGCGAAGGTGGTCGTCGGATGCGTTGGACTCTCTTGGTGTTCCCACGCTGGTGAAGGAGTGGTCGTAGTCCTCTTCCATAAAGGACGACTCAAGAGGCAGCGCTGGCAGCAAGCCCTCGTCCTGAGGCCTAATCATTGGACTGACGCTATCATCTCGCATGCTGGGTAGGAATGGAGGCGAGCTTGGGGGACTGATGCCCATGAAACGGTTGCCAGACTTCTGGCTCGGGGTATCAAGACGATTCTGACGCGGCAGAGGCGGCGAGGCAGAGACTTCGGGCATGTCACTGGACCCGTCTGCTAGCAGGCTGGTGTGGCCGTGGACGACCGTCGACAACTCCGAAGCGTCACTGCCGCGTCGGCCTGGACGGATCAAAGGGGGTAGTTGGATCTCGTCTTCGTCATCTGGTGTGTCAGACAAAACCTCCACGTCTTCGAAAAACGGCAACTCTGATCTGGTTTTGCTTTCAAAAACTGCTCTAAGCTTCGATACGACAGATTGCTTGTTGCCTTCGGGTGGGCAGGCCTTTTGGGTGCTTTCATTTAGAACCTCGCCCAAAGGGATCCGTTTGGGCTTCGGCACCTCGCTAGGGCCATCGAGGCCACTGACAGGCGGCTGTACCGCCCGATGTGTTTGCAGCTGTGAAAGGAACAGCTTGGTTGTGTCTTTCTCATGTGTGTTATCGAATTGTTCCGGCGTGGCCTCACTGAAAGTGTCGGGGTGGCTCGTCTCCCTCGTCTCCTCTTCCGGAGGTTCAATGGTGATGGGGACGGGTAAGGTGACAGTGTTTGAATCCTCGTTGACAGCTGGCAGAGCCAACGGGTGTTCAACTTGAACCTTGGCAATGGCTTTTTGCCGCCACTCCCCTTCTCTCATCTTTTGCTCGCCAGAGGCCACCCAGTCGGCGTAATTACGCTCAACGGCCTCCATGCGGTCAAGCCAAATTTCAGGCAGTGTGTCCTGCAACCCCTCGAGATTGTCAAGCATGAAGTCAAGGCTGCGGCCAGATTTTGTGATTTGCTTCTCCAATACCTCCTTGACCACGATGAAAGCCTGCTTGAATCGCGAGAAGTCATCTTGCGCTTGTTGTTCGAGGTTGTTCTCGATCGGCGTTCCTGCCGGAGATGGCAGCACATTCCACGCAGACTCCAGGGCAAATTCCGCCTCTGCAATTCCAGTCAACAGCGCAGGTATGCGGCGGAGCACAGAAAGCCGAATGTACCAGACTTTTAGCAGCCGACACAGCTTGGACAAATTCGGCAGTGCTTGGATAACAATTGCGGTTAAAAGGGCCGTCAAATCGTCCATTCGGTTGTAAGAGAACGCCGCCGCGACTGATCGCGAATCCAGGTTGGGTGTCCCAGGTCTCGAAAGGGGAAGGATGTGTGTGTGCATGACATGACTCTTGATGTCCTCGATACGCAGTTGGTCCATGTCATGAGAGATGCCGTCAACGCGCTGCTCGTATCGAGCCACATCCTTGGCCGGAAGGCACCCCAAGTACTCAGTATCGGAGGCAGCGGCATCGTTAAGCTTCGTCTTTGGTGCATCTGGCATTTCGAAGCCGGCAGAGCCGCTGGTGGCCGGCCAGGGCCAGTCGGAGAGCTCCTCGAGCCATTGGTAGATTTTGCGACTGGCCATCGCGGCGCGCAAAGCGAATTCCTGTTCGCTAGCGGTAGAGTTGTCGAGGCAATGCTTCAGATCGGTGTTGGGCATTTGAAGCATCTCGACCGCGGTCATAGGCGAAAGGCGGCTCAGCAGGTCGTCGGTATTTCGGGCACGGCTGGGGGAGTGCTCATCGGAGACACGGTACTGGCGCCTGGGCGGCCGCAGGTGCTGGCCCAGCCCAGGCGCATTGTGCGGCGGTAGGGGGTCGGTCATAATGTTGGTTGTGAATTCAGGTGTCGAACGATCGGTTGGTTTGTCGAGCAAGCAGGCATGGCTTGCTTCTATGAGCCTGGGAAGAAGACGTCTTCAATGAGGATGGCCATGTCGCGAATCATCGGTGGTGCTCGTTGACTTTCGTCATAAAGAGGCCGCCGGGGTCCCTTCCTGGGTCGTGTTTCGCTCTTGTCTAGTGTTCTTGACTGTCAAGAGTTGAGAAATAGGCTGGTCGCGCTCGAAGTAGTTCCGTCGGAGAGCGATGCCGTTGTGCGCCTGAATAGTCGCAGGAGAGGGTCGGTGATGGTGGAAAAGGAGAACGGGGCGCGGTGCGGCGCGGTACGAGTTCCTGAAGATGAAAGATACAAGGGAGCACAGGGATCCGGGGGGAGGTGTTGTTGAATAAGGTAGAATATAATATGTAGGAAGGCTAGAGTGAGTACCTGGATGCTGCAGATGTTATGTGTAGGTATTCAAGGAAAGAAAGGCAGGGTAGGCAGGCAGATTGGTAGGTAGGGAGCGATAGTGAATGAAGAAAGAACAAGGCAACTGGGGATGTTTCGCGAGGGTTCGCAGGCACAACAACGACACCAGGAAGGGAAGAGAAGGGAAGAGTAAAGGGCTAGTGAAAAAGAGATTAGCAGTTTGGCTTGGTCGAAAGAGAGACGAGATTTATTAATGAGATTTGACGGATATTGGTCGCAGCAGGTACGGGGATGGATGGGGGTGGGAGAGCCAGGTACCGAAGCCCCCGGACGCAGCGGGTATGGTACATTCATTACATGGGTGTGGGCTCTCTCATGTGCGTGTGTGTTGGAAATGCAGCTGTTCTAAACTAGGTACCTAGGTAAACAGGCCTGCCGGCCTGCCTGCCTCCAAGATCCATTACCCTTGTTCCAGCCAACCCGGCCCAGGCTATGTCTGTCTTGAGAACCCGACACACGCGCCAGACCAGGTTTAATTATACCACGACTATCGAACCGGCCACCGGAATCCGTCCACGTCGTGTCCCCGCCGATCCTCTTCGCGCGGCACCCTGACGTGTCGCGAGAATGGTTCGCGTCGTTGGCCATCTGAGCGGACCGGACTGCGGTAGGCTCTCTGCTTGCTCCTTATGCTGCGTCCTGCATAACTAGTGCTGAAGACCTCTAGGACACCCATGCGGCAGAGACAATGCCACCGCCGCCTTTTCACGTCTTCCGCAATCATCGTGCTGGTTCTGTGATGGGTGTCCCTGTTTGGTGTTGATGCGCCCACCACCAGCCTCTACGGCTTGCACCAGCAGGGTGCCAGTTTCCGAACGCGGTTCGGGCTGTTCCAAACGGGGTGTTTTTTCTTGATGCTCTGGTATGTCTCGGTACGTTACTGCACCGACCATGTTACTCGTAGAGGAATCTGCATAGCCGACATGGGATGACAGGCTGCACGACATTGCAACCGATGTTCGGATACATGGACTTTCCCTGCCAGACCTGCATGTTTCGATAAGGTGACACGGCCCGCACACGGACGGTGTCAAACAAAGCTCTGCAAGCTGTCACCAAAGTCTTTTCGTTCGCGGTCGTAGGTGGCGCGAGCTGCTGGCGACATGAGCCCCAACAGGGGACGACTTACATCAGGGCACGGCGCCAACCCACACTAGTCGCTTCCGGCGATCGTCATCCCCCAGTAGACTGGGTAGCTAGCGACAGCTGCGCACCGTGGCACCCAAGAACCAAGGAGGAGAATGTCGACACGTCGCAGGCCCATTGCCATTGGTCGCCGATGCAGCTCTGCGATGTCCTGGGACATCGTCTTTCGACACATTCCCGTGTCCAAATTCCCAATAGCCGCGTCACAACCAAGCAGCGGCGATGGACTCCGAGACCTGGCTCGGCTCATTTCCTCTGACTGCCTAACAAGAAAAGACAAGACAGAAAAAATGTTTCCCCTGCCGTCATTAAACCACCGCTGGCTGGCCCGGAAACGCGCTCGGAACCATTTCGCCTAACAAATCCCCTGTCACACGCTACTTCGAATTCGGCCTACCTCCCCTGGAGCTCTTAGATTGAACACGAGGGGTCGTGGAGCTTGGCTGGAGCTCGGTAGGCAAGCATCACGCAGGGTTCTTAGGCGCGTCGCTCAAGGTGCACTGCTTGGGCATTGCGCGACCGTCTCACCACGATTGGCGAGGTTTGACTTTGTTCAAAGTAAAAGGGTGTACTCGCATGATCTAGACTCCGTCGCTTGCTACCGACGATGGGATCCTACAGCTTCGGCCCAAAGTGCATCCACTTCCCCACTCCTGGATACACAAAACCGAGCTCTTGAAGCGTCGTCGCAGTCCCTCCTCGCTTCTCAAACTCTTTTTTGCTCGGCCAGTAGATCCCCCGCTCCCAAAACTGCTCGTCGTGCCAGCACGGAGGTTCTTTGCCTTTCTTCGTCGACTGCGCCGCCCAATCATGCAGCATGTTGAGGTAGCGACCATCATCTCCATCTTCGAGTAACACATGTATGTTCTTGTCGCCACGTCTTTTGAAGAGGTCGAGCTCCCACGTCTCCTGGGCTTCGACTGGTGGTAACCTCAGCCCGTTCGACCAAACCGCCCCAAGGACTGCAACCTGGTTCTCGGCCACTGGCCAAGGCACCGTCTTGATAAGTAAACCGGCAAAGGCGAGCGTTGGGTGCTGTATGAGAAACAGGTGCTGGTACAAGCCTCGGACGCCTCTGCCGGATGTCAAAAGATTCGGCTTGAGCAGCTCAGGAAGGAACGGAAAGCTAAAGAAAAAGCCGGTGCAGTAGATTATAGCGTCGACATCTTCCTCAATCCCTCCTCCCTCAAAAACAACAGCCCTCTTTTCCGACACAAACTCCGCAATGCGCGGAACCTCCGTCACGCCAATATGATGGACCTTGTCCGGTGGGGTCGGATGCCGGACAGACAGATACACCCTGTCTGCTACCGGCCTGATTTGACGGACAATATCTAGACCTGACGGTCCGTTGCCGACCACAATCACCTTTTTCCCCGTGAAGGGCTTAGGAACGCGGTAATTCTTGGAATGCAGGATGGTTGATGGGTGAGCCTTGTGGAATGCCTCGATACCCTTCACATCAGGAATGAAGGGGACGTCGTAGTGCCCATTGGCGATTACAACCGCATCGTAGGTGTCGCTGAACGTGCGACCGCTGATGGTGCAAGCTGCATCGAGATCCCATTGATCTCTGCCGTTCTTCCGCCGCAGGGCTAGCGACTTGACTTGATAGGAGAACTTGATGAGATGGCGGACGTCTTTAGCGTACTCCACCAGGTAATTGTGAATGGATCGGCGAGACGGAAACACCCATGTGTCATCTGGGAAAGGCGCATCTTTGTAGTTCATTGTCGTTTTGACGGTGTTGGCGTGAAGTGACTCGTACATTGGGGTGGGGAACACGGCAGGCGCGCCGGGCCTGGGCCGGAGCGGAGGGTCTTGCGGACAGAATGGATCAGTTTGAGGCACATGAAGAGATGTGGTCGGGTGCTCGCTGTAGTTCCAGACACCGCCTACTTCGGCCTGCTGTTCAAAGACAACCACAGTCTCAAATGTCCCCTGCGCGGAAAGGTATCTTGCGGCCGCCAAGCCGGTCGGCCCAGCACCGATGACGGCAATCTTCTTGATGTCGAACGGGGCAGTCATGTTGATATAAGACACAAAGCGGGTGCGCCTCTCCGTCTGTTTGCAGGAATGAATCGGTGCTCTTAAAGGCGACGCGACAACAGACTATGCCCCACGGGGTACAATGCGTTATATCGGCGGCAAATCACCTAATCGGTCCCTTCCGGACACAATTGTGGACACTGCCGGGCGACGGAGATCCTTATCATGGCACGTCCCAAGACGCAAACCATGTCTCCTACAGTACAACTGAGTGGATGGTTCGATTGGATAAAATATTGGATAAGATATTGGATAAAATATTGGATAAAATATTGGATAAAATACATAGTAAGTGCACTTGACATTGCAAGGCCTGCCTATTTTGGTCCGGATGGTAGAATTTAAGCTAATTAGTGCCTACTCCGTACAGAGGTAGGTAGGAACGTGAAGTCCACCCAAGCTTTTCGTCATGTGACTCATCTGGAAGGCAGCCGAGTAGTGTTTATCGATAAGACATCATCTGCTCCTTCCATCTTGCGCTCCACACCGCCTACTATTTCTATTCGCAGCCTGGACCCACAGGAAATCGCGGCAGGTGCAGCTAGAGCTTCCACTTTCCACCACCAAATTGTTCACGACGATGCCGAACTACAGAATCAACCTTTGCGGCCGGTCACGCTCGATCCTTTCCTAAACAACAAACCAAAATACTGGCCTTATGCGCATCCACCGCTGATGCTTGATAGCCCAGAACGTCTTCCCTCTCAGCACAACCAGCTCCGCCGCGTCCTGAGACCGATGACGCGATGTCTGGCGTTCAGGTCCCTGCGCAGCTCGAAGCTGCCGAAGGCATCCCGATTGCGCAACTAAGCCCGGATATCCAGGATCCCAAGAAGCGCTTCGCGCGTGGTGTCGTTACCATCACATGGCCGTACAGTATTGTCAAGAAGACGATTGCTTTCCTCCTCGCCGAGCCTGATTATAGACTCCGTCGTGCCAAGGGCCAGGTGCGCGTCGAGTTTGATGGATCAAGTGCCAAGGCAATTGCCGAGGCAGCTCTTGGAAGCGGCGATGAGATTACACTGTCGTTAGATGGAGCCGAGTTCGTTGTGGACGACTCCAAGACGCGTGTTCTGGGGACAAGTCTGGATTGGCAGTTAAGATTCACAGAGAGGGTGCTCCTTCAGGTATGCCGCGTATAGCTTTGCATGTTCGTTGCTAAGTTTTAAAGGCCAAAATCAGCGATTCCGATGACGTAAAGGTCATCGATGTCGATCACCCAGTCCAACCCGAGCCAGAGCCCGAACTGGAGCTGCCCCAATCGGCCCTCGACCCGTTCACAGAGAAAGAGAAGACACCCGAGAGAACAACAACACCTATTGTGTCTTCTAGCAAAAGACCCATAGATCGGAACGTCGAGACGAACGAATATGCTTCGCCTGCATTTCTCAAGCGCGCTCGGATGTCGTATGGGTCTTTGTTTGATGGCGGCATGGATATTTTCGACGAAGACGTCACCGCGAGAGTGCGTACCAATAAGCGACCAAAGACTAGCCGGTACAGCGAAGTCTGGAGATATGCCAGTCAATCACCGAGCCCCGAGCCGGAGAACCCTGAAGAGGACAAGAGCGCGGATACACCAATGGTGGAGGAGCGACCGTTGGAACAAACGGCGGTAGCCACGCCTTCGCGGCCGAAAATGGTCGACGATGGCTGCCAGACAATCGAGCGGGATGTGAGTCCCCTAATGGAGATTCAAGTTGCTGCAGAGGCTCGCGAGAACGCATCATACTGGCAGACACCTTCAAAATCAACAATGGTTGACTCAGGGGTTCAGTCTGATCCACATCCCAGTCCAAATGTTGGCCTAACGCCAGGTCTCTCATTTGGACAGCATGCACCGATACCTATGTTTACCTCGGCTCATGAACAACATACGCCAGCTTTTCAACACCCACCCCTCGGCCCAGTGTTTGGCCATGATCTCCAGGGAGACATGGAGTCACATTACGTCGCCGAAGGGCCATTCCACGAGCATTCGAGTGCATATCCCGAGGCGGAGCTTGACCACAGTCTTGATACGCATGGCCATTACCCAGCATCCTTTCTCGATGGTCCCAACTTTGGGCACCATGGCGCACTCACATCAGAGCCTGTGTCTGAGCAAATAGCCGCGTATCAAGACCATCCGCAACAGCGTAGCCTTGAAGGAGAGCACCATACAGTTCTTATGGACGCTGTTGTCGAGCCTCAGCAAGTTCCATGGGGGCTTACATCCACACACTATTCTGGGCCGCCTATAAGATCTGCGGATACAGAAGCTGAGGGACAGCAGTCTCAGACACAAGCCATGGCCAGCGACAGCTGGACCGAAGAGCGCGAGGTCCAGATGAAAGATTCCGAGGATCCAGAAGGCGAACAGGCCGCTTTGAAAGTGGAGGAAGACCATGCTCCGGAAGACGAAGATGGCCCCGAAGAGGAGTTTTCTTCGAGGACGTACGCCGAGAGACCCTCTGAGTATGCAAACAACGAAGCTGTGGCAGGCGGGAAAGAAGGCAGCAGTAGCAGCACCACCAGCAGCAGCAGCAGCAGCGAAGACAGCGAAGGTGAAGCCGAGCATGACACCGAAGATTCTGGTGGAGACTACGACATTACCAATTACCGCAATCTCAGCAATAACCAGGATGACGACGAAGGTACCGATTTAGAGTCAGACTATGGTCAAGAGAAAGATGACGAAATTATTGAGCCTGAAATTCTTGAACCTGAACCTCAGGACAATGAGGAAGACGAGCTTGAAGAGAATGTCGAGGACTATGGAGAAGAATATGACGAGTACGACGAGGAGGAGGGCTATGAGGACGAGGACGAGGACGAGGACGAGGAGAATCTGCCACCTCCCGCTGCATCACGAGGGGGGGCGCCGGAGGTAATCAGCCTGCTTTCGGACTCCGAGGACGAGGACGAGGCTCCGCCTCCCCGGCCCACTCCGGCTCAAACACGACGACTGCCACAATATGACGGGTCCACTGATGAAATAGAAGAAGATCATCCGAGCGACAGGGAGGATAGCGGAGCAGAATCTGCCAGTAACGAAGATGACGAACAAAGCTCCTCTGGCGACTCGAGCGAAGAGAGCGAGGAGGAGGCATCTCGCGTCGGCACGCCAACACCAATGCCTCGGTCAATGCCCTCTAAATCTGATTTGGTTGCACCGGACTTGACGTCAGGGACGCCTGGTGACGATCTCGAGACAATGAGTCCCATCAAGCTGCCACAGGATATGAGCCTCCGAAGAAGCTCTTCCTCGTCCAGCTCAAGGGGCGACTCGGAGATACTTGCGGCGGACTTGGAGAAAGAGTTGGAGGACTCGGCCGCTAATGACGTTCAGAGTGACCGGAAAACTCTAGAACGGATAGACATCGACAAAAACGTGGGGTTGGATGATGGAGTAATGGAGACGGAAGCTGTGCTTTTTGCAAAAGTTCCAGCCGACCTCAGCAGGGCTCAAGACGAAGAACCTAAGACTGAACCAGACGAGCCAGCCACCGAGAGCAGACACACGACAGCGGTCAAGACGGACGAGGGGACCCGAGTCTCAGTGAATAAAGAAGCAAGTATCCCAGCTGACGAACACTCCGAAGTCACCACAGACGGCAACCAGACGCTTCTGTCCCACCCAGCTACAGTGGAAACCGAATTTGAACAGATACCGATCTTGCCGGGATCCGAGACCAGCAGAAACCTAGATTCACAGGTTGGAGACACCTTCCCTTCCGACCATATGAGCAAAATCGATGGTGAAAACCCGCCGGAAGAGTTAGAGGAGGTTATTAACACCGAGGAGGCTCATGACGTCCAAACTAAGGAGACCCCCGTCGACTCTAACATGGGGATCCACGCCGTTAACGATGGTCGACCGACGTCAGAGGTCGAAGTCGAGGCAGCCGAGGCCGCTGAAGTGCAAACAGAAAAGACACAATTTGACAAAGTTGTCGGCCAAGAGTCGGTCGAAGAACAAACATCGGAAATTCTCGAATCTCAGGTAACTGAAATCGATGTTGAAATCTACGAGGTTCAACTGAAGGAGGGCCAATACCATCAGGACGACCAAGACATGACTATGGAACAAAGATCCGTCATCGGGTCTGAGATGGACATGGGAGTCACCAATTTCCCGGACACTCCGGTCGAGGTGGAGATGGAGTCTACCAGCGGTGACTCCCCTGGCCCTACTGATATGGACATGGATGACACTGAAGCGATGTCCGTTGACGAGACCAGAGATGAAGACTCCGACATGGATATGGATGAAATGACTGAGGAGCAGCTCATCCAAAGCCAGCTGCAAGAGGAGTCAATGATATTTGAGGATCAGACGGTCACGATAATCACGACAACGCAGACGGTCGAGGAGCGGCCAGTCTCGCAAGAAAGCGAGACAGCTGGCCAAGCGGGTGCTGCCACAGAGACAGAGATCATTGAAGTATCACGCATCGCGGTTGAAACGTCCATCTCTGAGCCCCTGGCCGCTGCTGAGGGGCACTTGCTTCAGGCAGCGTCCGAAGACGTTATGGATATGGACCGGCCGGATGACACTATATCAAAAGAGATAACGGTGTCCCCTACAATGGAACGTGAGGAGGTTGAGCTTGTTGACGCGCGAAGCTCGCAAGGCAGCGAGGAGCTCGACATGCAGGAGAACGATGCGCAGCTGCTCACACCGAGTGGAACGCAACAAGCTGAAAGCGTCTCGCAGTCCTTTGTCGAGACCCAAATCACAGAGGCCAATACCCAGCTCACCGTGCCAGAGATGGATGACGATGCTCCATCGCAGAATTGGGTCTCTATGCAAGAAGAAGAGAGGCGGCTGCAAGCTCAGAAGAAACCAGAGAACAAGACAGCAACACCCACAGCCCCGGTCCAATCTCGACAAACTATCGTGCCTTCCCTGGAGGCATTATATGAGGCCGATGCGACTTCACCTACCAACGACGAGTTATCACAAATCCGAGACTCGTCGGCACAGCCGTCTGAAGCTCAGTCGTCTCTTATCGCTGAGGATGCCTCGGAGGAAACCCACGCCGCGCAGCCATCTCCGAGGCGAGCGCGCGGACACCGAAGAGACAGGTCGGATACTATCAGCAAGGATCAGGATCCTAGCGTTACATTGGCCCGTGCGTCCATCGCATCACGACGGTCGACGCGCCTATCAGACCGCACGACCCCTGATAGCACGCGAGTAACCCGTGCCAGATCACAGAGTCTGGTCTTGAAGAGTGATTCGCCAGATGCCGAGGATGATAGCGTGCAGCTCGCAAGGAGCGCCATCAAGTCGCCATCGCGGGCTTCCAGGGTAAAGGAGCCAAGGGAGAAGGAGGCCACTAAGCCCAAGGAAAAGGACGTCGCCAAGTCGAAACAGAGCAAACGAGAAGCAACACCGAAAGAGGCCGCCGAGCAGACGCCCGCTGCGCTCAAGGCGCAGCTCACTAGATCACTACGCGCCGACGTGCCAGACTGCATTTCGCTCAAGGTGCTCCGGAATCACCCGGGCAAGAGCGTGGACGTGCTCACGATTGCGACGACTGAGCCGCCCGAGGCCAAGCGCGCCAAGGGAGGCCCGCGGGGAATCATGCTAGCGTTCAACGTCACAGACCACTCAATCGCGCCGTCGCAGACGGTCGCGGTGCAGATTTTCCGGCCGCACAAGGCGGCGCTACCGGTGGTGCACCCAGGCGACGCAGTCCTGCTGCGCAGCTTCAGCGTCATGGTGCTGACGGGCCGCGGGTTCGGGCTCCGGGCCAACGACGGGTCCAGCTGGGCCGTCTTCGAGCGCGAGAGTCAGGACGACCTACCGCAAATCCGCGGACCGCCGGTGGAGCTGACGGAGGGGGAGACGTCGTATGCGGCTCTGTTGAGGCGATGGTACGCCGGGTTGGACGCAAAGTCGCTCGCGCGGTTGGATAAGGCTAACGAGGCGGCGCCGGCTGTTGGCCAGTAAAGGGGCGTCGACATATCGTTCATTTGTTTTTTGCTTTGTTTTTTCATGCATGGATACTGGATGGTAGACGATACTGAGGTCTCAAATGTAAAAGTAGACAAGTGATTGGTCCACAGTGTTGATGAGGCAGCTGCCAGAAGACTAAAATAAACCAAAATAAAGATGGATCGTAGTGAACATCGGGGCAACGTATCATCGAAAAAGCCAAGCATGGGGTTTAGGCGGCTTACCCCATGGAGAAGACAGGCACAACCGGTAACGGCAGCGGCAGCAACAGTCGTAGCCCAGACGGAGGCCACCCACGGACAACTCCCCGCCCATTTGAAGTCTTGGTTCGCCCGCTTTCGAGAGCGCTGCTTCGACAACAGCCCGCTCAACCATTGGTAAAGCAGGCATTGTAAGCAAGAAGCGGAGAACGGGCGCGGGGGAGGCGCGTCAGCCAGTTTAACTTGTTCGCCCGCCAGCTGCCCCTCTGCCCCTCTTCCTAACGTGCCTTGATTTGCAAAGCATCCATGGAGACAATACCGGGGTCAGAGAGAGGGGGGCAGTGGGAACTGCACGCAAGGGCAGATTCGGATATGAGAATCGGAGCAAGTCGGTGACCCACACTGACCCGGCCGGTCCTGGCCCACACCGGCGAACGCAGTGATTGGGCGAGAGGGCTTATTCCCATGCGTTCCCTTCCTCCACTCGGTGTGTTGTGATGGGTGGGGAGCTTGTGTACCAGCCCATCGTCGCCCCTATCACGCGGGGGCTTAGCGGAGGCGGCATGTGTTGAACGGAAGCCAGATTTTGACCCGGCGTCTCGACGATGGGCTGTACTGGGGGTAGGTATACCAGTTGCGTGTGCGTCGAGGATTGCCATGACTGTAGGGGTGCCGTTTCGGCTTTCGCAACACTTGGCTTTGAGGGCCCCTCGGATCCGTAAAGCTAGCACGACATGCTGCTGGCAGTACGGATAATAGCACTGCGCTTCCGGAGCGGATACTGACGTTTGACCCGATGTTGAGGCCGGGATGAACTGCCCCCGTGTGACGGAGGCAGTATGAAGAGCACGCGTCATACCAAGCGGCTCGCTCGCACGCACGGCAAGCTGTATCGGGAGAAAAAGGAGTGGGCCTGCGACAGCCAAGTGTGGCATCGGTTGGCTGCGCGGAAGCCAGCAAGAAAAAGCACCGTCTCTCTCTCTGTGTTTCTATCACTCCAAGGTTTGGACAGAGTCAGGAAGGATATGGGCCGGGATATAATGACGGGAATTGCACGGATGTACGTACCGCGCGCACCCCGTCCGCCAGGGACCTTCGCCAAAGTTTCGACAGGACGCAGGGGTGGGGGTTGGTGGTTGACACTGAGCGAAGCACAATGCTGCCTCAGGAGGGTCTGGGCTGCATTCGGATGGATATTCCACCAGTGTTTTCCTTTCATCCAAACTCCCTTCTCTTTTCTCTCTCTCTCTCTCTCTTCTTTTTTTTTTGCCCCAGTCCTTTTTTTATTCTTATTCTTTCTTCTTTGCCTGCTCTTTGTTGTCAAGATCTGAAGACGGGAATTGTGACGGGAAATCGAGAGTCGAGGTGGCTAAACAGGGGTTTGCCCGTCGCCGAGTCCCGACTATCGCCGAATCCAGCTGGGCGAATGGAGATATTTCCAGGTCTGGAATGGAACGTGATTGGGGGAGAGGGACACATTGATTGGGGTAGCCGCAGCGGATGAATTGGGAATTGTGCATTTTGTCCTTCGGACCAAAGGGCATGGCATGGCATACATACCTTGCAGGTAGTTGGTATTTGTACATTCATTACAGTGGATGAGACGGCGACGACGACGACAACAACGATGACGAGGCGAAACCCTGATGGGTCGCCAGAGCAAAGGAGGGTGTTCGAGAAGCTCGAGCTGTGAAGTAACAGCAGACTTTATCCAAAGCTTGACGCTCGATTCTAAATGGACACTGATGACTACCACAATATGACGGGTGATTCATGACAGTGCGGGACTGCACAGCTACATAGGTACCTACTACTATGGAGGCGTAAGGGGAGGGTATCCTCAAACACACAAGACGCCAGACACTTCAGACTCCAGATTCCAGACTTGATGGGGATGGTCAAGACGCTTGACTGCCTTCGGGTATGGTCCGTGGCGGCATACCTATCAGCTCGGTGACTAGTAAGGACGGAAGAAGCAGTTGACCTGACCCAACAGCACGGGTGGTGTTTGAGATGAGGTGTAAAAACTGCGCAGCGGCTCGTGATGCTTAAAGTTTGGTCACTGGGGGGGTGGATTGATGTTTACGATGGGCTAAGGATTAGGTATGTACCTAGGCGTTTGTGTGGTTGGATGCCCACGGTGAGGGCTGGGGGTGGATTGCAATGCAGCCTGAGCATGATCCTTGACGCCCACATCGGGGCTGACTCGATGGCTCCTGACTCGCGAGGCTAGCTTGGACTATGCACGGAGATTCTGGTCAATGATGAACGGGGCGGAAAAGCGAAAGGCAAAGCCAAGCCCAACCCCGGAGCGGGCTAGCCAACGGCACGCGCAAAAGTCGTGATTGGTCGTCTCCGCAAGGTGGGAGTGATGATGGGGAGAAACGGGGAGGGGTCGGGTTTCCGCGGCGTGATGGATGTTGTGGAGAGGGGGTCGGCGGGTGGGTGTTGGTGGCTTTTGGGGTCGAATCTTGACAATGGAGATTGAGAAATGGATAGCGGAGGGACGACAAGGTGTGTGTTGGCCCAGTCCTTCTCTTTTTGTGCGGTGAAGAAGACGGTCAGCCGGTTTGGGTTTGGGCGTGTTGTCGTGAGGTTTGGTACTGGCGAAGCCGGGCTGGTGATCGTGGCAATGGCAATGACATTGGCAATGGCAATGGCAATGGGCACTGGCACGAGCTACGTAGGCACTAGCGTCGATACGGCAAAGTCGAGTTGGTGCAGCTTCCTAAAAACACGTCACGCCATGTCAGATACGGCAAGCCGAATTTTATGGGGCTGGTGATGAGTAACAAAGATGGCAAAAGGTTCTTGTGGAATGACATCTGGTGAGTGAAAGCAAGCGCCATCATAAGAAGAAGAAGAATAAGAAGAAGAGCAGGATCGACCAGGGTTTGTCTGCTGTGCAGGTGCAGATGCAGCGGGCGTGTGGAAACCAGGTAGGTAAGTAGGTAATTAGTTCATTGCCTATTGATTGTCTTATCGGCCACGAGACAGACACCATGTACGGTCATGTTTGAAGACAATCGACAACGAAGACGGCTACGGCTAGTGTACAGTGGTACAGTGCAGGACACTACACCACCTACAGATAGGTAGGCACGACCCAAATGGTCGAGATGCGGCGGAATGATCACCGCTCAATAATGACCTGCCTGGCCTTCCTGCCTTACTGGTACAATAAGTAGGTACTTGCCTACCTAACTACCTACATCGTACTTGCTTACCTTGGTATTGATTACGTACCTCCCTAGGTAGGTATGTATGGTATCTACCCACCTAGATATGCCGACGAATACAGCAACCAGACAGACAGACAGACAGACGTTCATCCCCACACGGAAAGCGCCCCACCCCCTCCCCCTCCCCCTCCCCGACCAAGACTCGAGCTCGAATGCAAGCACGCTTGACCGGAAGGGGGGGCAGGGGTTCGTCGACGTTTGATTACGGCATCTGCAAGATGTGCACGTCTGGTCATTGTACCTATTGTTGGCTTCACATGCAAACACGCAAGGCAGCCGTGGCGGCTGGCAGATGTGAGGGATTGGCGCTGGTCGTCTGCTGATGCGTGAGGTGAGATGCGGTCCGAGATGAGGTCAGGTTGCGTCTTAATATGACAGAGTTAAAGGTTGGCCGGATTGGCCCGACCGGATGGATGGAAGTGAGTGCGATTGGTATTTATTTGTATATGGGATGCAACAAGAACACCACCACAGTCCACACGCACGCGATCGAGCCCGCGGTGGCGGACGGAGGAGGCGCAAACTCACGGTAAGAAGGGTAATATATCATTTTAGTATATACATACACTTGATAATTACCGAGTCTGCACACTATATACCTATGCCTAGGTAGCTAGGTAGATAGACAGTACCTAACGCATGGGTGCTCTCGTATGTGCGTGTAATATAATCCACACGGCAGGTATGTATACGCAGTACTGTTGTATTCTGTCCACTTGGCCAGACACGACTTGCACGGATGCCATGTTTGTGCCATGGAAGAATTGGTTCCACGCTGGCTGGCTTCTGGCCAATGCTCGGCCGTGGCAGATGGCGAGACGTCCCGTGGCCTCTGTGTGCGGGTCACGGGTCATCGGACAGAAAAAAGATGACAGCTCGACAAGTCAAGGCGGCAACCAAGATTCGAAACACTCGAAGCTCAAAGTACTCGTCAACGGCCACTAAGGCGGACGAGCGCAGCAAGTACCTAGGTAAGCAGACGGGCCCAAGGGAAGGAAGGGGGGCAACACAACCGGCCGTCATTGTTTTGCATCGTGAAGTGACGGACAATCCGGTACGTGGTGTAATGAGGCAGGGCAGAGAGGCGAATCCAGTAGCGGTACCTACCTACGCGGTATGTACCTACCTACCTACCTACTTTAGTAGGTAGGTAGTGCACGTATCTCGATCGTCCGTCTCATCCAGTATCCTTGTCCCATACGTGACTAACCCGCCCACTACGTCTCCATTTCTCACCTCTGCTCACGGTTAGCTTCGTTTCCCCATAATTTGGGTACGTACCTAGCAAGGTACAATACGTTCCATGCTACCTACAACCTCCCTAGCACCCAGCATTCGTAGGTACATGCGGAAGGTACCTACACTAGGTACAATCTGCTGCTGGGGATCCTGCTTCAATTATTATCCTGCCCCCCTGCCCCGGCCTGCCCTGTGCCTGTCTTGCCAGGTGCAAGGTGCTGGCTGGCCTGGCCTGGCCTGGCCTGACCTCCCTCGTTTCCTCGCCCGGATTAGTCTCGCTGATGGATCGGAGAGGAGTGAAAGGGCCCAGGAAGAAGTGGATGGACGGACGACAAGGAGGTGTGGTGGGTTGGATGGGGCCGCCGACCGGGGGGCGTGCCTCATATGGGGATTCAAGATGAAAGAGAGAAGGTGTGTGTGCGTGTGTGCGTGTGTCCGTTCCAAGCTCCTTGTGTCAAGCTCAGCGCTGGTGCGAAAAGATTGATTCCATTTTGAATCATACAAGTATAATACCTCTCCCCTTTCCCCTTCACACCCTTGGGCCCCCACATTCCCGCTTCCTCTTCCACCTGCCCGTAGCTCCGGCTTTTTAAATCCATTTCGAGGTTGAAGTTGCCTCCTCTCCTGGACTTGGACCCCTCAGAAAACAAACCTTCCAAGACAAATTGCTCTCGTCACGAGACACTCGGCCCAAAGACACGGCAGAGTCTACCTATCTACCTACTCATCCGCCGCAGCATTCTTCGCGGATTGACACCACACAGCTTCTTTTTTCCCTTTTCCTCTAGTGCCGGCTCGGAAACATTCAATGCTCATCTCAACGCGTCCTCGTTCCGCTCCGTTCTGTTGTTTACGTTATTGTCCCACACCTCGACGGGCTTTTGCTTTGACGACCAAGTCTTTGTTGCCCAAGGCCCGGCATACACGAGCCCCTGCCATCTGATCGAAGCCCATAGCTAGGCATTGAGCGGGTTCAGCAGTTGAGACCACGAACCGTGTCATCTGACCTCGGCCACTCCGGATAGTCCCCAGCCGACATCACTGTCAAAGAAGCAAACATCTCCATTGGCAAACTTTCCTGGTTCCCACAACCTGCCCACACGCCAATTGGCATTGCAAGCGGTCTCCAAACAGGAGAGACTGTTCCAACACGCGACGATGGCCGCCGAGACCACCACCACGCCAGCCCTCGAGGCCACCCCTGCCGACCCGGCCCCCGATCTATCCGAACTGACGACTGCCGACGCAGAGGACCTGCCGTCGACGGAGCAACACGATCAGCACGACCAGCACGACGACTCCAACGACACCTCTTCGGACCAGGAGCAGAGCAAGAAGCGCTCCTCCGAGACCGCAGGCCTAAAGGATGGCGCGCCCCCAGCCAAGGTAACGAAGCGCAGAGCCGCTCGCGCCTGCGTGAGCTGTCGCGCTCGCAAAGTTCGCTGCGACGTCGTCGAAGGCGCCCCTTGCGGCAATTGCAGGTGGGACAATGTCGAGTGCGTTGTTCAGGAGAGCCGCCGACGAAAGTGAGTCCAGCTTTTGCCTGCCCTAGTCCACGCCTTTCTCCCGCGCACGGAGTCTGCGCATACCGCAAACTCGGTTTCGGCCGAGGCGCGATCCAGGCCCGGCCAGTCGCAACAGAATAATGGGCAAAAGGAACC
This sequence comes from Colletotrichum zoysiae, assembly GCA_030867305.1. Classification (NCBI taxonomy): domain Eukaryota; kingdom Fungi; phylum Ascomycota; class Sordariomycetes; order Glomerellales; family Glomerellaceae; genus Colletotrichum; species Colletotrichum zoysiae. The sequence continues at coordinate 36,476 of MU842898.1, read as the reverse complement.
CGACTAACATGTCGTCCCAGGAAAACCCTCTTGACTGCTAGCACGGCGGCTCACTTGGGTGCCGAGGCACAATTGCGCTCCAAGGGCGCGAATCCAATCAACATCCACAGCAGCGCGGAGCTACGCCGACCCAGCAATGCCTCGGTGGCTTCGGTCAACGGATCAGTTGCAGCGAATCCTGTCCCCGCGCCCGGTGTGCCCCTGGGCGCGACTCCAACTATTAGCGCCGGAGCTGCAGCTGCGACTGGAATTGGCACAGGACTTCTTGGGGGACTCTCGGTTTCCAGCGGCTCTTCAAACGGGCTCGAGGGTCATGTCCCTCACATGATTTGTGAGTGTTTTTTGTTGTTGTTTTTTTGTTTGAATTTCTCGTCCACTCTTCTTTGCCTTTTTGTCACAGAACCCCTCCTAGCGTGGGGTGTGACAGTTCCGCATCTCACATCCAAACTGCCGCTCTTGGCTATTTTTGCTTTTCCGGGCGCTGGTCCATGTCCAATGTTCCAAGTCCGGGGCTCGGACTGGGGAGGGCGCAACGGGGAAAGGTGTGGAGGGACTTGCCTTTTCCTACCCCGTGACCTGGACCTCCACGTCAGGACCTATCCGCCTCATGATTCTTCAGCGCACACCCCTCCCCCCCTTCCGTCCGCGGCCCCAGCTCCGTCCCTCCATGTTAGCTTGTAATCCACATTCACATGTCAACCAACCGCCGCCACTACTACCACCACCACCACCACCACCACCTCCACGACTCGACTGACCACGAGACAGACCAGCGTTCGGGGTACCGTCATGACAACGCAGCGCTGCTCACAAAGCTGCAATCGGCCGCGGCCGCAGCGTCAGCCGACAACAACTCTCGCCGCCTGCTGTCGAACCTCCTTGCCCAGGCCTCCCTATTTGGCGGGATGACCAACGGCGACGGGCGAACGAGTCAATTCCTTGCCTCACTGGAGGAGCCCGACCTCCACGCCCAGCTCCCGGCTTTCGTGAAACCGCTACCCGCCAAGATCGCCCAGGAGGATGTTACCTACTTGCATGCAAAGGGGGCCCTTACTCTGCCCGCCCTGCCACTGCAGAATGCCCTCTTGCAGGCATACATCGAATACGTTCATCCGTACATGCCTTTGCTTGAGCTGTACGACTTTCTGGCTGCCATCAATGCCCAGGATGGGCTGTCCGGTCAGATCAGCCTGTTTCTCTACCAGGCCGTCATGTTTGCCGCAACCGCATTTGTCGACATGAAGGTCCTCCGCGAGGCTGGCTACCCCACCCGTAAAGCCGCCAGGAAGGCCTTCTTCCAGAAGACGAGGGTACGTAAAACTCTGACAGGGGTCTACATCACATGCTAAACGTTGCAGCTGCTCTACGACTTTGACTACGAGTCGGACCGTCTGGTACTCGTACAGGCCCTCTTGTTGATGACGTACTGGTACGAGACCCCCGACGACCAAAAAGACACATGGCATTGGATGGGCGTCGCCATTTCTCTGGCCCACACCATTGGCCTGCACCGCGACCCGGCCGCGACGAGCATGCCGGTCCAGAAGCAGAAGCTCTGGAAGCGCATCTGGTGGTCGTGTTTCATGCGCGACCGCTTGATTGCTCTAGGCATGCGTCGGCCCACCCGCATCAAAGACGAGGACTTTGACGTGCCGATGCTGCAGGAGTCCGACTTCGAGCTGGAGGTCCTTCCCGAAGAGAACAGGATCGTTCCCGCTGAGTGCATGCTGCTCCGCGATGTCTCGATGCAGCGGGAGCTGGCTGCCTTGTGTATCTCCAAGGCCAGGCTTTGCATTTGCATCAGCCACATGCTCAAGGCGCAGTACTCAGTCCTCATCCGCGACAAGATGCGCCCCGAGAACACCATCAACAGCACGATGATGCTGTTCCCCAATAAGAAGCTTGACAATGTGGAGAGCGTGACCTCGGTCGACCTGGAGCTCATGGCCTGGGCGGACACGCTGCCCGCCATTTGCCAGTACCGCCCCCTGACGCCTCTCGATGTCAAGAATGGACGGTCGACGGTCGCCGTCCAGCGCACGCTGCTGCACATGGTCTACTACACCACGATCTCGGCGCTGCATCGGCCGCAATTCCTGCCCTCGTCCCCCATCCACGCGCCGACGACCTCCCGGCAGGTGCAGGAGATGTCTCGGCTGAGGGTCCGCGACGCCGCGATGCACGTCACCCGGATGGCCGCTGAGCTCCACCAGCTCCGCCTGGAGCGGTACCTCCCCACCACTGGGGTCACGGTTATCCTGCCCGCGATGATCATTCATCTTTTGGAAATGAAGAACCCCGTGTCGCAGTCGAGAGACCGCGCCACCCGTGGCTTCCGCCAGTGCATGCGTGTCATGGAGAAGCTGCGCGAGATCTATGCTGCCGCCGACTACGCCACAGGGTTTCTAGATGCGGCCCTGCGCAAGGCCGCCATCGACATTAACCTTCAGCAGAACGCTGCGCCCATGACGCAGCAAAATCTCAAGCTCGCCGAGCCGACTTTCGGCGCCCAGACGCCCCCGCCCGATAATATGCCATACATGACGACCGGCGAGACCCTCTTCGCGACCAAACCGAATCCCCAGCGCGATTTCCTCCCACAGACAATCAACGCTGCGGCGCTCGACCTGTCGGCTACTAGCCCGCCGCAAACTGAAAAGGACCATGAGTCGGCGCTGGGCGGCATGACGCCGAGTGCGAGCGGCAGCTCCGAGGAGCCCGGGCCGCTCGACCTCGAGTTTCTGCAGACGCAGGAAGAAATCGACTGGAACGCCATGACGGGCACGGAGTTTGACGTCGATCAGTGGTTGCAGTTCCCGCCTGAGGGAGTCAACAACTCGGACGAGGGGTTCATGTCGAACGTATTCGGCGAAGAGAACATGAACGATGCCATGAATTGGGCGGCAACCAGCATCAACCCGAAAGAGGGTGACGGCAAGGCAGAGGTTGCTACCCTCGCCTGATATTCGCATTTGCTTTGATAGACTCCTTTGAGAGTAGACCTTGACAAACGGTTTTCTGGTTGGGGAAGCATGGTACACGGAGTCGGGATAAAGCAAAATATGGGAGGCCCAGGTTGTGATGATACGGCGTTTGCGGCTGAGGCCACTAGGATAGGGTTTCTTTGGTACACCCTTATGCGGCGCCCGGCTTGTTTAGCTAGTTGTGATGATTTTGAATAAAAAGACAAGATGGAAAACGACGGGCCCGACGTGATTTGAGGAAAATTGCCTGTGGCAACCATGACCGTACTATTGCCCGTAAAGTGGTGTCGGTCGCACCCAGAGGTCACGCTTCTTCCGGAGCTAGCTGCGTGTCTGCCAAACGCAAGACCGGTTGCTATTGAGAGGGCTTGCGTAGGCCTCAAGCGAGTCGTTGGGCTCAAAGTATCCTGCAGGTGTGTAGCGGTGGCACGTCCTCGACGTGGTAGTCGGCTGGCACGAGACGGGGATGTCTTCTACCTGCTGTTGTGGCGTTGCTCCAAGGAAGGTTGGGGCTGGGGGGGCTATTGGGATGTTGTGCCAGTTGGAGATCGCTTCCCTCATCCCAAGTCCGGGTAGTGAGTGTGAGTGTCTTTGGACGTGAACGATGCGGCGAGAACAACCGCAGCTGCATACGAGTTGCGTCAAATCCAGTCGACCGAAACCAACAACCAACCTTCTTGATTCGAGTGTCGGCGGCAGGGGAGGCTTGATAAGGGCATAAGCTGTGCATCAACAAGGGTACAGCCATGAATGGGTGGATCATCGCCGGCGCGATTCCAAATCTGCCCAGTCGGATGGGTTCCCTTTCATCTTTATTACCTTATTCGGACTCGAGCGGAGGGAAGTGGTGCCGACATATTGTTAAGGTACTAGTTCAAGGCGGTTCCCCATGGGGTCCCACGAGTACATACCTAATTCACCATGCACATTTGTGTTGACACAGTGAAATGCGCCAACATATTGCGACCCCCTGGAAGCAGGCCTCTCCTCCTTGCGTACCTAGCTAAACGTTCTGCATGTACAAAGTAATGATGACACGTACAAAAAAAGCATGAAGTCGAAAAGCAAGCCCTGCGCCGCCCCCCCCCCCCCCCCCCCCCCCCCCCCCCCCCCCCCCGAACGACGAAAGTCGGGACGAATAGGTGTCTGCTGGTGTGTGTGTGTGTGTGTGTGTTCAACCGGGGAAAAAAAGGGTCGATGGGCCCCCCCCCCCCCCCCTCCATCTGATTTAAGACTCCTATGCGTTTCTACCAAACCTACTTGGCCTCCATCACCTCATATCACGACTCAATTCACAGCCTGGAAGTCTGCCTGGTGTTCAGATGACCGACACGCTTTAAGGCCTCCATGGTTACTAATGGTAGCACGCTGATGGACGCACCACTAGCCTCAGTCCAGGTGTCAGCTGTCCAGGTGTCAGCTCCCATCCCCCATGCCGGCGACGATTTGAACCACCGCAGATATTAAACGAATTGCTACATGAAGATCATCAAGATTTGTTAGAAATATTCCAAGGATATAAATACACCGAAAACAGAGAAGCTGAAACTAGCCTCCTCAAGCGCAGTCGCCGTGTCCTTCACATAATCACTGTGAGTCGGGCTGTTCGGACTAGCTTTTCCCGCTCCCTCTTTTCCAATAGGTTGCCAAGTTTCTCAACTTCTCCTCATACTGATTTTCAGAGATGGTGCTTGGTTTCTGATTATCACTGGTCAAGCTGAAAGAAGAAATGACTTATTGCAACCGTTGGACGAAGGAGAAGTGCTCGCAGAATGGGAATTGTATGCCAAGGGCGCTTTGTTAGTAGTACAAGAGAGAAAATTAGCAGCGAAATATGGCCTGAAAAAAAGTTGGAACGGCGTCACCACAGGGGCACACTGAATGCAGGCGTGCTCGATGAGCTCCTACTCAGCATCCTCAGGAGGACGGACTTACATTGTGTGCAAAATCCACCATTATTTGGTTTCTGTACTAAAGCCGGTCGTTCTCCTCTGTATTTGATTGAGGGACCAACCTCGAATACCTAACATCCTCGTCTGGGCTCTCGACGGGCCGTCCGCCGCCCGGACATGTTCCCCTCGGCTCATTAGCTCGGGCCGCTGACCCCGCACTCCCGGTGGTGCAGCCCGAGGCAAGTTGGGGAAGCACCGAAACCCCCGGTCCCAAAAGTCCCCATCTTCCCTCCTCACAGACTCATCTCATCTGGCTTTCATCTCGTCCGCACCATCTTCCAACATCTTGGTAAACGCGACTATCTTCATCCAAACCAAGGGCTTTAGCCATGGACACCGCGGAGATACCCCGCAAGCTCTGGGAGCACCCGGACCCCCGGAGCACGCAAATGTACCAATTTCTACAATCAGTGGGCTCTGCCTTCAATGTCCAGCTGAAAGTCTGCCTTCCCGGCCGAGTTTTGGGGCTCCTCCACTTACACAAACACAGACCTTCAACGACCTTCATAACTGGGCCGTAGCCAATCGCGCCAGCTTCTACGGCTACCTTTTCACCTACGCCAACTTCATTTACGAGGGGAGTCCGTCACTGGTCGTGGACGAATCGCTCCCGATTGACGCCGTCCCGAAGTGGTTCCCCGGCGTACGTCTCAATTGGGGCGAGAACCTCCTCTTTTCTCGGAATGCGTCCGACGCCATTGACCACCACGGCACCGCAGGCAAGGAAGACGACAAGGTCGCCGTCACCGAGGTCCGGGAGGGTAACCGTGGCGATGTGCGGAACCTCACATGGGGCCAGCTTCGCCGGGACGCGGGGAGTCTAGCGGCCGCCATGAAAGCGCGGGGCGTCACAGAGGGGGACCGCATCGTTCTCGTCGGCGCCAATTCCATCGAGACGCTCCTTGTCTTTACGGCAGCGACCTGGCTCGGCGCCATCTTCAGCAGCTCGTCAACGGACATGGGCGTCAAGGGGATATTGCAGAGAACCACCCAGGTGGACCCCAAGGTAAGCCGCTTCCTTAGTCCAAAGACACTGCTGACTAGCCAGTTCATCTTCTTCGACGACGCCACGGTGTACAACGGTAAGACGGTCGACCTGAGAGGCAAGATGGCCGAAGTCGTCTCCGGGATGGGCGCCTGTCCCTCATTTTCCGGCGTCGTCTCTATTTCGCGCTTCTCCAAGCCGTACGATGTGACCTCGCCCAACACCGAGACGTGGTCTAGCTTCCTCGGCTCTCCGTCTGCACCGCCACCGTTCACCCGCATTCCGTTTCACGCCCCCTTCCTCATATATTACTCCTCCGGCACAACGGGGACCCCTAAGGCCATCGTCCACACCGTTGGCGGTGTCATGCTCAACTGCTTCAAAGAGGGACGTCTGCACGAGGGGCTATCGTCAGATTCTGTGTGTCTGCAGTACACGACCACTGGCTGGATCATGTACCTCAGCAACGTGGCGGCGTTGCTGGCTGGGGCCCGCGTCGTCATGTATGACGGCTCGCCCTTTGTTCCCGACTTGACATCTTTCATCCGGATCCTCGGGGAACAGCGCGTGACGAAGCTGGGCATCAGCCCGAGGTGGATGTTTGAGGTGGCCAAAAACAAGGTTAGCCCGCGGGAGGTGACTGACCTCAGCTCGCTGCAGGTCGTGACCAGCACAGGCATGGTTTTGTCGAATCAGCTGTTCGAGTGGTTCTACGACGCTGGTTTTCCAAAGCACGTCCATCTGGCTAACCTGTCAGGCGGTACAGACATTGTAAGTTTTTCGTCGACGGCTATTTCCCTTGCTAACATGGCAGGCCGGGTGTTTTGGTATGGAAAACCCCCTCGACCCAGTATACGTCGGCGGCACGCAGGGCCCCTCCCTTGGCGTGCCCATTGCCATATACGATGCACAGCTCCAGGATGGCCAAGGCAAGGTATTGCCCCACGGAACACCCGGGGAGCTTGTTGCGACAGCCGCCTTTCCCAACATCCCGTGCTATCTCTGGGGCGATGCCACTGCGACGTCGCAATCTTCAACAAGCTTTGCCTCTGCGAAACCCGGAACAAAGTACCACTCGGCATATTTCGCCCGTTTCGACCATGTCTGGGCTCATGGCGACTTCTGCTCCATACACCCCAAGACAGGCAACATCTCGTTCTTGGGACGTGCTGACGGCGTGCTGAACCCAAGTGGTGTCCGATTCGGCAGCGCCGAGATCTACGCCGTCGTTGAGCGGAACTTTTCCAACAAGATCGTCGATAGTCTGTGTGTCGGACAGCGGAGGCCCAGCGACAATGACGAGAGCGTTATCCTGTTCCTGTTGATGCGAGAGGGCGAGACATTTGACCGAAAGCTGGTGGCCGAGGTCAAGGATGCCATCGGGAGGGAGCTGACGAAGAGACACGTGCCGAAATACGTCTTCCAGACTCCCGAGATACCGGTAAGTGATGCTCGTCGTGGGTATGATCAGGAGCTGACGAAGTAGACAACCGTGAACCTGAAGAAGGTGGAGCTGCCGGTGAAGCAGATCGTATCGGGCCACACCATCAAGCCAAGTGGCACGCTCCTCAACCCACAGAGCCTGGACTACTACTACCAGTTTGCCAAGATCGAGGAGCTTACTGCCGGCAAGGAGAAACTATAAGGGGTTCGCTTTCGGGGATTTGGAGTAGATATACAGAACACATAGGAAAAGAAGGTGTTTGAATCGTCCCGGTGCACTTCATAGACCTGACAGCGCAGCTTTATCAACAGCAGCATACTCGGCATGCTTCCCGCCATGAACACCGTACCTCCAAACAAGATACCCTACCGTACCTACGACGCTCCCCAATCCCGCGCCTCCAGCAACAGCCTGCCACCCGCCAACAGCCCTCATCTGTGGCGTCGCGGCGGCGGCGAAAAGCCCGGCCACAGCACCACCGTACGTCCAGTCGTCCGTCTCTAGCTGTCCCTGGTTCGCCATCAGCCGCCACGCACGATCGCGCCACTCAATGTCGTCGCGCCCCAACATCCTCCCCACGAGCGCGATGCCCATGATCCCTAAGCCAACGGCGCTGGCAGTGCCCGTCGAGCGGAGGAGCCGAGCAGACCGTAGGGCTGTGGTGGTCGCGGCCGGAGCGGACGCCTTGGCGCCGCGGATCCGGTTGGAGAGCCCCCCGACGGCGGATATTCCGAGACCCACTATGGCGCCGGCGGTGTAGCCCCGGGCCAGCACGTGGACGGTCAGGATCGTGCGGGCGAGGGGCTGGTCCTCTGCGTAGGCCGCATGTGAGAAGTAGCGGGACATGACGAGGTGGGTTTTCTAGCGCTGTGGGGATTAAAGATTTTAAGGTGCGCTTTCGACGTGTGGTTTCCAGTGATGGACGTAAGGGCGATGCAATGTGTGCAGGCGAAGAACAGAGTGTGACCTTTGTGGTTTCCACCATACAGTCAGTCCGATGATGGGGTGCCCCTTTTTATTGCCTACCGTCAATCCGCGCAATCACAAATCTTCCGGTCGGCCGTGGAACCCACCAATTCCTCCGACTCCGTCAGCAACCAGGATGCGCCAACGAGCCGAATGCGAAGGCTGGTCCAATGAGTCGACATTCTTCGCTACTTACCTAAAGTAAGCGGATCAGAACAGACTAACCACAACGGGCATAGAGTTGTTATCACTCGCCCAACATCGCACTCCGAGATCATGCTATGATTACTATCTATGTCAATAGTTTGAACCGGTAGCTGGGATACCTCCGTGACGCCATGTCTGATGTTGTTTCCGTGGGCTAATCGTCGTCAGTCATCTCCATTATGCTCCCCCCCTTCTCGTCTTCATCCACAAGTACCCGCGGCCTGCTGACTTTAGCCTTGCCTTTGACGTCTCGCCGCAGCTTCGGCAGCTTGTTCGACAATTGCTCTCTAGCGGCGGCCTTGCCCAACTCAAGCTCCTGCTCAAAGGCCTCAAACTCGTCGCCATCAGCAAAGTCAATCGTCGATGTCTCTTCGAGTGCCTTGTTTAACAACTCCGTGGCAGTGCCGTCCTGAGGGTTGATAGCGAGTGCCTCATGCAGCGGTACAATCGCCTTTTCAGGACGTCCCTCTTCCAGGTAGATAAGCGCCTTAGCGCAAAAAATAGCAGCATCCTTACCGCCCTGGCGTAGGACCTCGTCAAACTCCATATGTGCATCTTTCCAGAGACGCAGGCGACGGTACGCGTGTGCGAGGTTCGTCCTCGGGGACAGCCAAGCCTGCGGGTCGGAGTCGATCTCGGCGGCGATTTTCAGTGCCGCCCGAAAGAATTGAACAGCCTCCTGCGGCTTATCCTGGTGGTATTTGACAACGCCCATTTCGTTCAATAGCAGTGGATCCGTCTTGCAAAGGCCGTACGCCGTCTTGAGAAACTCCTCCGCCAGCGTCATGTTGTTGAGTGCGTGGTTCTGCATGCCCAAAAACACCTGTGGCAAATGTGTCCCCATGAACAGCCTCGCCGCTGTCGAGTACGCCGATATGGCCTGGTCATGTTCGCCCTCCGCAGCGAAGGTGTGCGCGAAGCCGATCCAAGCGGGGCCAAAGTGTGCATCCATCATGCTGGCCTTGCTGAAATATCGCCGTGCCTCTGCAATTTTGTCAATCGCGAAGTAGTAAATGCCAACAGCCAGCCACGAGCACGGCTCCTCCGGGTGATTATCCGCCAAGTCATGGGACACCAGAAACAGTGCGTTCTTCATCTTTAACTGATACAGACAGGCTAGATGCAGCGGATGCACACTAAAGTTGTACTTGTCGTCCTCAAGTATTGACTCTGTAATGGCCAAGGCATCCCGGTACCGACACTGCGTGTACAATAGGTCGGCTTTGGCGAGCAGCAGATCGGGATTATCTGCCAGCCGATAGTGCGTCGACAACGAGTCGCACGCTGCGGTGAAGGCCGAAGGCTCCCTGTACTTGGACAACCGTGTCGTATACAGCATTTTAGTGAACTCGGCCGCTTCCTGTGACGATGACACGTCCCCAGATACGGTGATTGTATCAAAGTCGAGAGACTCAAGAAACGCCCACTCCTCGTCGGGCGACAGCAGAGCGTTCGTCATGAGCTGCTGGAACGCCTCGAAACACTGGACGTCGATCCGGACAGCGTCCTTGTAGCACTCCTTGGCCCGGTCGAAGGCATTCTGCTTGGCGTAGCATATACCTCGCAGGTAGCACATGGCGGCTTCGTATTTTCTGTTTGTAGCCTCCTCCTCGGCGGCATCGTCGCGAGCCATCCTCCCCCTGTGGCCCACTGGTCGTCCCAGGGGTGCCGTGTTCGTCTTCCGCTTGTTGCTCGCATTGCTGATGAGGTGGGTCGGGTTTCGCTCGCCGAGGACGGCCAGTGCTTCATCGAATCTCGATTGCTTAACGAGGCAGTGCGCAGCAAGATATCGGCAGGAGACATTGCGGGCGACTAGGTCCTGTTTGGCGAGGAATGTCTGGGCGCGGGTGTAGTTCCCGGTGGCGAAGTGTACTTGGGCCAGCCAGAAGGCATCCTTATCGTCGTCTGAGAAGCACGTTAGGAACGTCAAACGTCTATCGATTGCCGTCAAGACTCACTCGTTAGGGCCAGCAGCTTGTCGCCAATGAAAATGGCGGAGTCGTACTGGGCCTTGTTCAGGGCATCCTGCCTCCATTCCCGCAGGAAATTTTCCATGGCGAGGCAACGTACTAGTTTGGGGGCATGCCGAGGACCAAAGTGTCGAGTTTGCAGTCGACGTTGGTGGGTTCTCGAGTTGACGTTGATGCAGATCTTGGGGGGGGAGGTAAGCGCGTCGCGTCGTGAATGGACTTTCTTTTCTTTAGATGACGGCAGGAATTGGAGGGGACGTGGATGCACTGTGCTCCGGCGCTGTCAGGGGTGTGGGCCGAGTAAATGGCGGGGTAGGCCAACCAGACGACGTCTCTCGGGCACACCACGTGGTGCCTGCCTTCTTTACACTGGTGGTACTGGCAAAGATGATGATATCAGGGTCCAAGAAGGTGCTGTTTGCTGTAAAATACCTACCTACCTAAGAGCAAGGTAGCCAGCCCGTCGTTGTGCCGCGGCTTTGACGAACAGCGCGTTTCGGCCGCTTCATTCAGTTCCATTGCTTCCAATACAAGGAGACAGACAACCGGCAATGGTTTCGGGCCATGCGCGCTTTGGACTTCCCCATCCAACGGCCAAGGCGCCTTTGGACAGTAAGACATCATCTCAATCGCTGGTAGACAGATTAGCGAAGTCCACTGTTGGTTCTGGTATACTCTATGCATCTATGCACCCACCAATTCGAAGAGCAAAAAAATGCAGGTGGTGAAAGCGTCGGGCTGTCCCCCTCGCGCCCAATGCAGTGGACGACAGGCCCCAGCCCCTAGGTATGTACTTCGTAGGCCTAGGTACCTAGGTAGGTAGTTTACACCACTCGCTGTGACCTCACTGTGGTGCACCGTTCCAGCGTGCCTGCCTCTTCACTACTGTATCTTATTGGCCAACGGCTCTTGGGTGGATTCATCAGGGGTAAGGCTAACCTAGGCTAAGCGAGGCGCTATCGTTGTATCCGCCATCGATAACAGTGTGACGACTAAGGTCAAGAAGGATGGGGCATCAAGTATCCGTATTATTTTTTTTCTCTTCAAGCTGTCCATTGTTCTCCAACAGTCGATAATTCGCCTTTCGTCTCCCGCCTCACCACAACGCTTCCAAAACCAACATCTGTAATACCCGTAACATCACATTCCTCGAGATACCACCGACGCATCCTCCACGACCAACGCCAGACTCCTCGCACCGAAGCTCGACCGTCTTCTCCAACTGCCCATCCACGAAGCCCCTGCCTGCAGCAGGCCCTCATCGACTGCCTGCCCGCCCGCCTGCCTGCCCGCCCGCCCGCCGCCGCAATCCCGACCTCATCGCGTACCGCTCACTCATCCGTCCCAGCCGCCACAACTGCGACCAGAACCCCAAACCAAGGTGCCGCCGCCCTTGCAGAATCGGGGGATTGAAGGAAAACACTTTTTTCAGCCCTGAAGTCGTCGAAAGCAGTCCCCATGGATAACAACCTGTGGACCCGCCGCACAAAGTGAGTCTCCTGCGTCTCATCCACACCCTCACCGCTGACCTTCTAGCTCTGGCAAGCTTTCACTCTCGACGAATGGCAGCCCCGCGCCGGGCGGTGATGCTGCCCGAAATGGCTCCTTCGCCAAACGATTCGGCGGCGATACGTCCTCACACGGCGGCAAGTCAAATCCCTTCAACAACGTAACGACTCCCAGCGCCGGCGGCATGGCGTCGCCTACGGCGGGTGCGGCCAACGCCTTTGGTCTGGGCTCCGGCGCCTTCGCCTCCTTCGGCTCCGCCAAGACGCCCAAGTCTCCAGGCAACCCGTTCGACCTCGCCATGAGCAAGATCGGCGCGAAGCCCGGTGGCACGTCGTTGCACGACCCGGCCGCTAAAGCCCCGTCCGTTGCCTCCATCCCCGAGAAGAAGGCCCTAGGATCCCAGCCCGTATCGGCTTGGACATCCTCCGAGACGTTGCGCGTCCACCCCCTCAAGTACGAGTGGGTGACGTGGTGTCGGCCACCTCAACCCAAGGGCCAGCCGTATCAGGAGTACGCCAAGTCGCTGACGCCCATGATCCACTGCAACACCGTCGAGGAGTTTTGGGTCGGTTACCCCCACCTCAAACGCCCGTCCGAGTTGTCGGTCGGCTGGGAATACCATTTCTTTAAACGGGGCATCCGCCCCATCTGGGAGGACGAGGAGAACAGGAGCGGCGGCAAGTGGGTGCTGCGTCTGAAGAAGGGCATCGTCGACCGGTACTGGGAAGACACCGTGTTTGCGCTTCTCGGCGAGGCCTTCATCGACGCCAGCGAGGAGGTCTGCGGTGGTGTTGTGAGCGTCCGCAACGGCGAGGACATCATCAGCATCTGGACGCGCTCGACCGGCGGCCGCGTGTTGAGGATTCGGTAGGTCGTCCCGATTTCTGCACAGAACGTTGACTAACAGCCACAGTGAAACGTGGAAGTCGTACCTCAAGTGCCCCCCCAACACGCAGTTCGAGTTCAAGTCGCACGACGAGAGCATTCAGCACCGCGCCGCCATCGAGGAGTCGCGCCGCGAGAAGCAGCAGGACAAGCGCGGCAAGCAGGCCACGGACGAGCAGAAGCCCGCCGCGTCCTGAGCACCGTCTCCCACGGAAGGCCACCCTCTTGCATTTTTTCCAAGCCATCTTTGATGTTTATTTGTACACTATCAGGTCCCCTCCGGCGGATCTTCATAGCATTCGGGTTGAAACTCTGACAAAAATACACCTTGTTGGGTTGAGGAATATCGGGTTTGGGCATATGGAGTGCCGAAAGGCTCCCTTTTCTGGATTGTCGGTCTCGGAGACGGGATCGAAGGTGACGGGGGGATGCGGCGGGATGGGCAGCGGTCAACGTTCAGCGGTCAACGTTCAGCGGTCACGTTGTTTTATGGATTGCGACAGGCGATACTGGATTGGTTTAACCCTCGAGGTGTACACTACTGCGATCTGGGCGCACGGCACATGTCGGCTGCGCGATCTGACCGTATGATAGTCACAATGACTATGAATGGAGCCAGTGATGTCTGTCTCGCTATCATGGTGATGCCGTTCATTGCTCTATTCCTACATCGTATCACGCCTTCTTTGGCGCCCTCCGCCTCTCCCAAACCTGTAGATATGTTTCGCCGAGGTAGAGCAGCTCGCTCTGCACCTTCTCCACGAACAAATCTTGACACGACACCCATTCATCGCGTCCCTTGTCCTTGAGTTGCACTTTCCATGTCTTGCGCTCCTCCCCGCTATCCGCAACATCCTCCTTTGCCCGGACGGCCTCATGCACGACGTTGGCGACCAAGTCGTACCAGACAGGCTCACCCGGCGGCCATTCGCCTGGGTTCGGTTCCACATACGGGCTTACGTCGAGCCCTCGCGGATCGAACGTAACAATCGTCGGGTTGCGCTCCGAGACGAATTTATTCTGGCTGAAGCGCTTGACGTGGAGGACGAGGTATGGAGGCAAAGGGTGGAGCAGGCGGTACCTCTTGCGTTGCGCGAGGTGTTCCTGCGCATGGACGCCGTCGTATTTTGACAGGATTGTCGTCAGGGGCACCTGCGGGATGATGTTTTTCTCGAGTTCGTCTTGGAAGAGGGGCGCTGCGGGGAGGTCGAGAGTCAAAAACATGAACCGCGAAGTCGTCATCGAGACAGCAGCATCTTCAAACCGCAGACGATCGCCTGCATCGGCACGCGCTGTAATTGCCTGCGACTCGACCTTGAGCTTGCCTTGAAAGATACGCTGAACGACAGAGCTCCCAGGCTTCGTCTTTGATCCACCCAGTCCCAAATGCAAGTTGTTAAGAAACCACGATAAGAACTCGACCGGATCGGACTGTGCCGTCAGGGTGTAGCGTTTATTCGACAGCAGCGATATCTCCTGGAGCAGTTCGTGCGGGGACACATGCGCCTTGAAGGCGCGTGGGTTCCAGATTTTGCGCACCAAAATGCCAAAACGCTTCGCCAGTTCCGATCGCGATGATAGATCCTCCAGGAGGCAAAAGTTTCGCAGCGGCGCGACGTGCGCAAGTGCTTGTACCACAACATTTAAGTAGTCGTTTTCCTTGAGGTTGTTCATGCCCACGAATCCCGGCGCGTATTCCTTGCCAGCCAACGTGAACGAGGCACGCAGCGGCGGCTTGTCGAGTACGGCAACCTCCTGTTTCGTATACCGCGGATCCGACACAAACTTGATGTCGTCGAGTGATTTGGACTTGACCTCGTAGCCCTCGGGGAGCACATACACTTTTTGCGTCTGCATGTTGATAAACACGTGGTGGTTCTCGTCGAGCGCGTGGAAATAGGCGTGCGATTTCGGTCCACGGCCCTGGTAGTAGCGTCCGCATACCAAGCACGCGTAAACGTTGATGTTGGACAGGCTGACGGAGCACAGTTTCTCAAAGTCGAAGTCAAGCACGTTGCGGTCTATCGTGTCGAGGTAAAGGTCGTCATAGCCATCTGTCGGCGCCGATTGACGGGTCGGCGCTTGCATGGGTGTCTCGTCGTCGACGTCGCTTTCTTCGGCAGGTTGCGACTCATTTGTGGGTGTTGCATCACCATCGTGTCCATTTTCAAGGGATCCATTCGAGATGAGGGAGTCGACGGTTCTGGAGCGCTTCGAGGCGGGAGAGTCTATACCGGCGATCTCATCGAGACTCTCTTCTGCGTGGCGTTTCCTGTACGCCATTGTGTGTGTAGGGCGTACTAGGATATCGGCTGTCGACAACGGTTTTCCGAAACTGAAGGTTGAATGAAATGAAGTTGAAGGCGTAGATGGATCAGTCGTTGTAAGGCTGGAAAAAGTCGCCAATCCGGGGTGATAGGTGCACCCCCACTCCCAGCACTTTGTGCTGCCACACCCAGAGCTTTGTTTAGGTAGGCTACTTCCTTTTGCTTCCGCGAAGTGCCTTACCTTAACATTACTATGGAGCTATTACAGCGTTGCATTTCAACAATCAACCAAAATTTATATTACTTTCCACGTACCACCGTATTTAAATAGCAAGAAGCAGTACACTGACAATATTTGCTTCCATACTGCTCCGGCATTGGCTGTGTTCCTTCCCTTACTTCGCGACGATGGCATTTCTCCTACGGATGCAGGCTCTCGACACAGTAGCTTGGGCGTATGGCAAGCATGAAATTCAGAGCTGTGTAGAAAGTGCCTGCATCATGCACCGAGGGCAGGTTATAGGAAATAGCAGGCAGCGACTGCGCATCTCGACCACAGGGTGACCGCTCACATTGAGGGCAATATCCAGATGCTGAGCAGCCATCAGAAGCGCACATTGGACTTACGGAGCGCAGTACATGGTCAAGAATATGAGAAATCTTTCGAGGAAGCAAGCTTCCTGGTGAGGGTATACAACTAGCGAAACCGACTAGAAGAGGCGGAGATACTCCTCCTGCCTACATTCATCTGCCACAAGGAAGGAGTACAACTCTATAACACCGATTTGATATTTCAATTATGTACCACATCACGCCATGACGACATCCTCCTCGGGACCGAGATTGTTCCCCATCGCCACGTCCTCTATTGCCGGCGCGAGACTGTCCATTTCCCGCAGGGTATATTCCACCAGGTAACTCTCGTCCACGAGTTCGTCCGTCCGCCGGTAGTGCCTCTCTGTGTACACCTTGAGCGCGTTGAGAACCTCCTTGAGGCTCCTCTGTCCACGCGCGCCTTTGACCGATAGGTTGGAGAATTTGGACGCAGGGTAGCTGCGCACGAGGGTCCAGAGGATGCGTTGGGCCACCGCTGCCGTTCGCGCATTGGTGTTCCAGTCGCGCAAGCGCAGCAGAAGCGTGAAAATTTGCTCGTCAGAAAGCGTCGCCAGGACCTGGTCGACCGCCTTCAGGCCGCACAGGCTTCCGGGTTCGGGAGCGGAAGTTACGACGGATGTGAAAAGGTTCAGTAGACGCCCGGGGTGGTTGAGCTGGAGAGCGAGAACAATGGCGTCACGGTAGGACCCGTGGTGGATGTGGTTCTCGAGCTCTTGCTCCTGCTCAATCAGCTTCTGCGCCGCCTCAGTGGCCGCAGCCTGCGACTCGGATGTGGTGTCCTTCCAGAAGGTGACGATGGAGTCACCGTCACCCGACACAATGGTGTTGTCGGCCGAGTTTACGGCAAGAGCCCAAATGCGGTCCTCGTGGTTGTCGAGCGTCGTTTCCGTCTCCCCCGAGTTGGCGTCCCAGACCTTGACAAGGCCATCGCTGCCCGCGCTGGCGAATTGCACCTGCTTCTTTCCCTTGCCCTCGGGCTTGGGCATGTTGAGCCAGACGACTTTAAGGACGCTATTGGAATGACCCTCGAATGTGCGAATGCACGTGTAGTCGTTTAGGCTCCAGATCTTGACAGTCTTGTCGGCGCTGCCGGTGAGGACAACGCCCTTCCCAGCGACCTGGCCCTCATCACCTTGGATTGCGGGGCAGCCGGAGGGGGCGAACTTCACCGACCACACACCTCTGCGGTGGCCACGCAGAATACCCTGTACTTCACCCTCCGCCACTGACCAAATCTTGACCATCTTGTCCTGCGACGAGGACGCAAAGAGATGACTGGTAGGGTGGACGTCCATCGCATTGATGTCCTTGTCGTGCGCTTTTCTGGTGAAGACAGCGCGAGATCCTCCCTTGCGGCTCTGTGCCTCTCTGGGGATCTCCCATTTCTTCACCGTCTGGTCCTGGGAACCAGTTAAAAGAAACGGCGGAGGGTTGTTCAGAGGGTCCTTAAACTCTGCTGATGATTTTGAGGGGGTTTGCTTCGGGAGTGTCACGGCACCAATCGATTCCGTGTGGCCGGTGAACGTAGCGTAGCATGTGAAGGAATTGTTCGCGGGGTCGACACGCCACAGGCGAGCGTTATTGTCCTTTGCGCCGGTGGCAATCCAGTAGCCGGACCAGTCGACGTCCAACGAGACGATAATATCGTCGTGGCCCTTGAGCAAAGCCAAGTCCTGGCCGAAGTACGTAGACTCGGAATCCTTGACAGACACAATGCGAATATCTTCAGCGTTGGTTGCCAGGGCAAGGAGCGAGCGATCAGGCAGAAGGTAGTTGAGGTCAATGATCGAGTCGTGGGTTCCGGATATCCGCCTAAAAGGTTCTGGCATGGAGCCCTCGATGGTCTCCTTCTGCGGCAGGTTATACAACGCTAAGGTGTGGTCGACCTGCACGCACAGGATGAAAGGGAGCTCGGGGTGCGACACAGCACTGACAATGCTCTCAGCTTCTGCCTTCGCAGGTTGATCCTTCGTCAACTCGCGGCCGGTATCGGTGTCCCAAATACGCAGGCAGCCTTTGGCACCAGCCGAGTAGGTCAAACGACCACCGTCAGTGAACCCTACAGCTTCGACAAGCTCCAGACAGGGCACGACCTTGCGGATCTTCCACGATTTTGCATCCCACCAAATGACCGTTTTGTCTCTGCTTGCCGACACAATTGCGTGCTGTTCGGGGGAGTAGTCCAGACCTTGGACGTTCGAAACGTGCGAGTCAAGATTCGCAATGACTGCGCGCTTGTGAAGATCCCACACCCGTATCTTGCCGTCCTGGCTACCAGATACGAGCCGCCAGTTGGTGGTCGCGCTGACCTCCTCCGCCTCTTTCGACCTCTTACCCTTCTTTCCGGTCTTTTCAACCTCGCCCTCGCCCGACCTCGCTGCAACTTCGAAGAAGTGCAGCGCTGATACCAGAACACTAGGTCCGCGGAAGGTATGTGTAACGTAGCCACCAACAATGTCCCAGACCTTGATTGCCCCGTCAGTTCCACCAGTTGCGAGGAGAGTGCTTGTTCGGTCGACAGCCAGAACGACGACAGGAGTGCCGTGGGGCTTCATAGAGCGGGTCAGCTTGGCCTCTATCGTTCCGTCTTCGGTTATCTTAAGGGCGTAGATCTTCATCGAGAGGGATCGCGAGCAGATGATGAGGTGGGAGCCGGAAGGTGTCACTATAGGTGTTAGAGTAAGTCTCAATCGTACAGAGGTCAGACATACGACTCAGAGTCGAGATTTGTTCGCCATCCTGCAATTGTCAGCATAAGTCAATGGCGAGATCTCGGGGCGCATACTCCTTCAATTTTTGCCAGGTGCTTTCCGTTGGAGGGGTTCGTCAGAATGGCATCCTCGCCGAGCGGGGTGGCCAGAATTTTGGCACCATGGTCTAAAGCAACAGAGCCTCCTGTAAATATTGGTCGAATGACCCGTTCCGGCTCAAAGGTTGTCTTGAAAGGTTGTTTGCTTGCCATTTTGCGGTTGTAGAAGCAATGCGCACGATCAAATCACAATGAGCGGCAAGCCGCCGGTTTCCATCCCGCCAAAAGAAAATTTCTGGACATCATCTTATCGATAGCGCGTTATCTAATCAGTCCCGCTCGCATGCGCGAGCTCTAACTCAACTCCACCTTAGCTTGAAGATCATCGCATTTGATTGCTGGTCATCAATGCCAATCTTTGGCATTGGACCTTTTGGGATTGATATAGAGTCGACTTGCTTGTACAGTCTCGATTTTCCCCTTCAACACACTACCAAAAACAACAACAGGAAGCTCACCCGTTGCCTACATGCCGTCGAATCACACCCACTCAAGATGACGAGACTCGGTCCTTTGACCGCGCAGGCACTGGTAGGCAGGCATCTTGTGCATGCGTATCGAACTCTGCTGACTGACTGCAGGGCCGCTCGCCATTCGACGATGTGGTGGACGGCGAAGGCGAAACCGACCCCCGCGTGCCCACACAGCAATACGACAA
The DNA here is from genome assembly GCA_030867305.1 of Colletotrichum zoysiae. NCBI lineage: Eukaryota > Fungi > Ascomycota > Sordariomycetes > Glomerellales > Glomerellaceae > Colletotrichum > Colletotrichum zoysiae. Next base: position 17,225 of record MU842898.1, on the reverse strand, counting down.
CCGCGGGCGCCCCATCAACCCCGAAACGAAACGAATGAATCGCGACATGGTGCGCTCCCACAACGAGGTGATGCAGGTCATTGGTGTCGCCGAGCCAGATAATGCGCCACCCTCCGCGGAGGTCGACTCCGTACGGCGGTACTTCAACTACGAAGATGCTGTCGGCACGCGACTATTGCGGTTTGGACGAGCTCTGGAGATCGCCGGCGTCTGGGGCATCAACGGCATGCGACTGCGTATCCTCCTTTACAAGCGCTACGCAGACATCTCTTTCTTTGAGCTTCTTCAACATGAGAGGAAACAGCGTTCATTATCGAGCGCTCTCCTCACCGGTTTACCTACGTTCCTTGGCGGTCACGTCTTCAAGATGGCTACATACTGGGTTTATCCCTTCCCGCGGAAGAACCGCTACATCAATACCGCTCTGTCGTACATCCGCGTGCATCTGCAACTCTACGTCTTCCTCCAAAGGCTAGATATCATACCGTCTAGTAAACTGTTCCCCTCGTTGAGCTTCTTCGTTCCCGGCTCGTCTTCGTCTCCCATCCCAGCTCCGGCACCGCCCAAGGACTTCAGCGCATCATCGCTGGCACAGTACGCCGGTGCATGGTGCGTGAATGCCATCCCGTTCGTGTCCTATGTCATTTGGGGCCAGATCTGGACTGAGGTCACTGGTCATCTGTGGCAGGAGTTTTATGGACGACTGCCGAACACAGTGCACCACCGCAAGCCCCCGCCCCTACTACCCCCACCGTCAGCACAGATCTTGGAGACTCCAGAGCCGGTGCCTGATGTAGATCGATCGCATACCGAGCCCCTTTCTGATATTGGACACGAGGACCCCACTGAAGACATTCCTACCGAAGTGGACTCACCTAGCGAACCCCCGATCCAGGCGGTCCGCCGGCCGAGTGCGTTTTCCGCTCGCGGAGACGACTACGGCAGTGACGACGAAGAGGACGGAGGCGTTAGTGCGACTTTAATCAGCTTCGATGTTGAAGCCACGGATTCCACCGATGCTCCTCCGGGACTGTGGTCCGCTGAGCTGCGTCCAAGCACAGGACCTGAAGGCTCCGGCCACGGCGCCTCGGTGCAGTACATGGACACTATGCTGACAAGGCTCCCAGCCTGTCTGGCTTCCGACATCTTTACCGTCATTTCCGGGTATGTCTTGGTCTCGCCCTACGAGGCTGTCGCGCTGCGGCTGGTTGCCAGGTCCTACCGCGAGCGGATGGGCCTTTCCACCTTTGATATCCATGACACCAACGTCTTCAGTGGCATGACGATGAGGGGTGTCACGAACTTCCTTGGGCTGGAATTTGTGCATTTGCTGATTGCAGGCGAGCTATGGGCGCTTATTACCGGGCTTGCTCAGTGGTTCCATCTGACGGAGGAGGAATGGAAGCTTTTCAATGAAATCGAGGAGGCCGAGGCAGCAGAGGAACGGAGACGACAGGAATAAGTCTAAATAAACATCCATGGGTAGAAGGCGTTGAGGCTCACAGGGCATCATAAAGGGTTATAACGAGGTCGGCGTTCGGAGTTCACTATCCTAAGATACCTCAAAAGTCAGCCGCATTGGTTGGTCGCGAAACAGATCCTCTATCACTTGACTTAAAGTTCAATGGCTCAATAACTCTTGGGTATCAATAGTTTTATACGTCACAGTCCCCTATCTGAAGCAGATGCTACCGCTTTTCCTTGCCCTTACCCTTCTTCTGCTTATCTGCCTTTTTCCGATCGATGAAATCACGAACAATGTCCAGCAAATCAGGGTTCTTCCGCGCCAGGAGGACCACATCGTCTGTGGTCACCGTGGCTCTTCGTGCATGCCGGCTGAAGCTCTCCAGGTCGCCGGCAACAGATTCTAGGGCTCGTCAGCGTCTGGAGTCCTCGACGCGCAAGTAAAGCCATCTCACCAATCTGGGCCCACACCATCTCGGTGAGGGCGCCGATGAACTGCGGCGTGGCGTTGCAGCCTTGCTTGATGGACTCCTCGTCGACTATCTTGCCCACCGCGAACCAGAGCGCAGCCTTGAGACGCTATGCATTATGTTAGAGAGTCTCAATGGTATTTATTCGGGTGGTCCACCTCGCGCTCATCTTCATTGACCATGTCTGCCATAATGTACAGGGTTGAGACAGAAGTAGCTGGGGTTGTTGTGCGCTTCCCACTTTACGCGATGGACGCGTCGTGGGGTGTTGTGCTGATGTTGAGTTGGGTTGGAAGCGTCGCCACGCTGCAGAGGAACTTATCTTCTCTGTAGTCTTATCATCGAAGTCACAAGTCGGTTAATGAGGGGAATTTGTTTGATAGTCGGAATCACAAAAGACCATCTACTAGATATTGTCGGGAATCTTGATAAGTCATTAATGGCTGGATATCACATGATGTCGCGACGGGTTCGTGCAATAGGTGGTGACTAAGCATTATTTGTAGTGATTGCATCTCTCACGCAGCCTCGCTCTTGGGCATTTAATATCATAGCCAAAGTTATCAAATCTCGTGCATAGATAGATCCCTTCGGATTTAAAACCCTATAGATCGAGTAGCCTCTGGGGCATTTTCCATGCGTCTTCTGCAGCAATTTAAGGGCTGCATTTTCCAGGACGCCTGCGCGCCGGCTGCAGCGCGTTGTGACATCACTGACAATACCCCTGGAAAGACCCTTGAGCGACGCCGAACCTCCAGCGTCTCTCCAACGCTGTGCCGCCGATTGGCCAAAGCTACTTAGCGGGCTCCCCACGTGGGGCTTCTGAGCGCAATTTTGACGCCGTGTGGCCCGACCTACGACGTCGCGACATTTTCTTCGGTCTCGGCTTGCCATCCTGCATCTTCGTTTTTCTTTTGTTACCCCCGAAACAGCCACATCTCGGGCTAATTTCTCCTCCTGTTTACGGACGCCTCGCGAATATAGCTCCGTAGCTAGTCACACGCAATTCTACAGCATAATCAACCACCACAACCACCCCAGCTAGCAAAAATGGCCGCCGTCTTGGACCTCCTCAACATTGCGTGGACGCGCTTCACCACCAACCTGCGCGGCTCGCTCGATGGCATGAGCTATGAGAAGTGGATTCGTCTTGTTATTGTTGTCGGTGCCTACTGCCTCCTCCGCCCATATCTGATGAAGCTGGCCGGCAGTTCACAGATGAAGCAGCACGAGGCTAAGCCCGAGGACGAGTGGCTTGGCCCTAAACCGAAGGTCCAGCCCAACACTCTGCGTGGGCAGGTCGAGATTCCCGAGGACAGCGACGACGAGGGCGTCGAGGCCGCCGGCTCGACAACGGCTACCGAGTGGGGCAAGAAGGCGCGCAAGAGGCAGCGCGATGTGCTCAAGAAGCTAATTGACGTCGAGGAGAAGCGCTTGGCAGAGCTGCAGGAGGATGACGAGGACAAGGATATCGAGGAGTTCTTGATCAAGGAGTAAAGGGAAATGGGTTGAGGCGATGCTTGCCGGCGTTTGGGCTCCAACGATCAATCAGCATCACTAATATCAATACGGTGCTTTTCGATGGCTATGCTGCATACCGAGCCGAAAATTTATGATGGTGACAAGGACCGGTTATTGTCATGTTCCAGGAGATGGCCACATCGTGCAGTATACATATTGTCTGGCGCCAGAAAGACGACTGCCATCGATATTGTTTAGCTTTGGTATGTCACCCTCCGGAGTGTCTCAAAGAGGATCGGCATATCAGTTGCGGAAACCTTCTTGCCTGTGGCCCCTTGGGTCCCCAATGTTTAGCTGCAGGTTCAATTGAAGCTTCCTCTGCATGATCGATTATCAAGGTCGAGCCGACTCCCCTTAACGGAGCACAACAGGATATAAAGCACTCGGTTCGAAATGTAAACTAGGAGAGATCCCGGGTCGGTTGCTTCGGTTCTCCAATCTCGCTGGTTAAAGGTCTGTGACCGAGTATCACTTCACAGCCCGACGACGATACCTGCGCGATACTCGGAGCATTTCTTTCAAGGCTCCAGAAAAGCGGAGTAGCAGCTTTGATGGCCGACATGAAGAGCATCGGCGGCGACAAGCCAAAGCTTGCGTCGTTCGCACGATACCTATCCAACAATGTCCTCAAGCCAAGTAAGTAATCAATAATTCTATCTAAATCTGCACGGATAGGATGAAGTTTAGGACGAAGGTCGAGATGAAGGTCGGGATAAGAAATAGGATGCTGATTCAAATGTTCTTTCTTTATTAGTGAAACTTTCCGGTGCCGTCAGCTCTTCTATCGATACCCCTGACGAGTCGCCCGACGCCGAAGAGTATGATTCGGATACCAGCGCACAGCTGATGTTTTTCCTGTGTTATCAAATTGGAAAAGGAAGCGCTTTCATGACTGACACAAAAGTAGTAAAATGGTGATCAAATTTTCAGTCCCAGTGCATACCTCTGTTCCCCCTTAATTCCAAGCAACACCGCCTTCCTGATGACTTTCTTTAGGCTGCAAATCTGGTTAGGTGAATGTGGTTTGTGACACCTCAAATGCCCACGGCGAATCGACGCTAAGACCGCCAGCTGCTCAGGGATGGAATATCCACTAAACTTTCCACCCCCTGCCGACTCCACTGAAGTGCGCCTGCTTGGCGACTTCCCAACGCGTCTCCCGAAGAAGTACTGGAATGTTTCCTTCCAGGTGCATCCATCTCACCCACGCCCACCGGCAACTTTGAACAGCTCATGGCCACCGCACCCACAGTCATTTGTGTTTAATTTGCTGCCGCTCACTTCGCTGGCTCAACTGCAAATAAATACATGCGGCGACTGTCGTGCTAGCAGGCCTTTGTCGATCGAAGCCACTGAAGGATGGCGACTTCCACCCTTCCAGCCGCGATGGCGAGTGCCTCATCCGCCGATCCTGCGATGGCATCGACTGAATCAGCTCCTGCCCCTAAAAAGTACAAGGCATCCGATCTCCCACTGCCATCCGCGACCCGAGCGGCGATCGAGTCGCTGGCGCATAGCTTCAAGAAGAAGGGAGGCTACGATGCCATCCGCAAGGAGGTTTGGGACAGATTTGCAGCAAGCGTATGTTAACAGCTCTGCCCGAATTTCCACCACTAACAAGTTTAGGACTATGAGGCTCAAGTGACGAAAGCAATTCTCGAGGTCGCCGAACAAGAAGTCGAACGCAACCCGGCACAGCTTCTGACGCTTGAGCGAGGCAAAGCGGCCGCTCTTATCGATGGCGCACTCGAGCGATCTGGCGTGTACCAAAAGGCGGAACAAGTCATTACACAACTTATCGATAGGGCCGCAATTGAAGAGCGCATGCGCCAGCTGCGGCGCAGTGACATTGGCGAGGAGGAAGCGATCGCCGAGCAACAACGAGGGGCCAAGACGGACGAAGAATATCACGCAGAAACAATGGCCAAGCGAGCTGAACGTGAGAGGGTCCGCGAGGAACTGCGGCAGAAGGAGCTTGCTATTGAGGAGGAGAAACGCAAAATCGCAAGGGAAGAGCGCAAGAAAATTGAAAAGGAGCGTGAGAAGGCCGAGACCCAACGCAAAGCAGAGCGGGATGCCAGAAGAGCCGCTAGGGAGAAGCTTCAGGCCGAACGGGAAGCTGAGCGGGAAGAGCGCCGTCGGCAGAGGGACAAGGAGCGGAGCCGGGACAGAGACCGCGACAGGAGCAGGAGCCGCAGTCACCGAAGGGACAGAGATCGGGATCGTGACCGCGACGAGCGGGATCGGGAGCGCCGTGAAGAACGCGACAGAAAGCGCAAGCAGCGGCACGAAGAGTCGGAAGAGGCTCAGCAGAAGCTTTCGAAAGAGCAGCTTGAAAGACTCGAACAAGAAGCTCTCGCAGACCTCCTCCGCGAAAGCAAACGTGTTACGGCGAAGCAGCCCGAGCTGGAGGTTGATGAAGCGCTGGCGCCGCCGCCTAGAAAGCTGGCTCCCGCTTCTGCCATCACGCCCTTCAAAAAGGTTTCCTCGCGTGACTCGCCCAAGGTCCCGGAGTTGAAGAATGCCGATTCTAAGACTGAGGCACGGGGCGCTAGCGTCGCCGCAACATCCAAGGCCGATGCGCCAGCGGAGAAGGCTAGAAGTCGCAGCCGCTCGCGTGCCGCCGGCAAAGCAGAACGAGAAAAAGACGGCGACGACGACAGACGCCGCAGGGACGATGACGACCGCCGCAGACGTGATCGTCGGTCAAGGTCAGCCCGTCCGCGTGACGGATCCCGCGAACGGCGTGACAGGTCGCGTTCAAGAAGACGTGAGCGGAGTCGATCCCGGACTCGGACTGAGCGACGCGAGAGGACTCCATCTCGTACGCGCTCTCGACGCGACCGCAGCAGGTCTCACACGCGTTACGACCGACGTGAACGAAGCCGCTCCAGGTCTCGCGACCGCCGAGAGCGTGTCCGCGTTGACAAGCGCGACAAAAGTCGCTCGCGCACTCGGACGGATCGTCGCGACAGGAGCCGGTCCCGCCATCGCACCGACAGAAGAGATCGCAGCCGCTCGCGCGTTCGAAGAGATCGGTCTCGCTCCCGCTCCCGGACCCGTGCTGACAGGCGAGATCGCAGCAAGTCACCACGGCTCGACCGCCGAGACCCGATCCGTCGCGACCGCAGCCGCTCCCGCACACGTCGGGACCGGTCTCCTGAAAGGACGCGAGACCGTGACCGCAGGAGCCGGTCCAGATCAAGGCCCGCTTCATCAGTCGTGCGGTCGTCGTCCAGGCTGGACAAGGATAAGGATGACAAGGAGGCCACCAAGATGGAGGAGGTCCGCAAGCGAGAAAAGGAGGCCAAGGCCTACCTCGCTGCGCAGCGGGAGGCCCGAGAAAAGGGTATGCCAATCCCTGGAATCGACGACAAGAGAAGTGCAGGAGAGCGATCCCCTGAAGCTAAACGGAAACGCGATCTGGACGAAATCGACCGCTATGTGCCGCCCGGTAGAGACAGAGAGCGACCCCACGACCTGGCCCGAGACGACAACGAGCGCCGCCGTAGTCGATCCCGTAGCCGGAGCCGCGGCAAGGACCGGGACCGAGACCGTGACAGGGATCGCGATAGAGATAGGGACCGCGATAGGGACAGGAGGGATCGCGACCGCGACCGCGACCGCGACCGCGACCGTGACCGGTCCAGGGACCGGTCTAGGGATCGGCGGGATCGGGATAGAGACAGGGACCGGGACAGAGACAGAGACAGAGATCGTGACCGCCGCAGCCGCAGGGATGGGAGCATCTCGTCGAGACGTGACAGACGCGACCGGAGTCGCAGCCGTCGGCGAAGCAGGAGTCGCTAGATGCAGCTTGGTCTTCACTTTGACTCTCTGGTATCGTTGCCCTGATGTCTCGGGGGTTGGTGTTCAATGCCTTATGGAGCAGGCTTTGGGGAAACGGTGTCGCACATCCTCTAGAGTCTAGTGGTTTCCACCCCCCATCGGCTTACACTGACATTGGGGCGGGTGTGGATATTGGTGGATAAGGTAGCAACAGAACAAATATGATGAATGGCATTCCGTAAGTTAAACCGTAATAACCAGAAGCTAAGAAATAACTCGTCCGGCAGTAGCAACTCGTTCCTGTGCTGTCTGCTGCAGCATGTGTTGTCGGAGCTCCGCAGAAATGCGCAGTTAGGCTTGCTTCTGAGCCGGCTGCTAGGTGGCGCGCCTGACAGAACCGGCGGGGCGAGCTGCGGATGCTCCCGAAAGGTCCAGAACCCGGCGCCCAGTGCGGCCCCTGGCGTTCACGGGCAGCCCGGCGATCGGGTGGGGATAGTGAGGTGATTAGCAACCATCCGCGAGAAGAGGACATGATGGCGTAGAGGCCCGTCAAACAACCTCACAGCGATGACGACCGCTCGGTAGTGCCGAGAGTCAACGGAGGAGGGCGGTGGGCTTCTACGAATAGCTTCCCACGACCTGGGCAGGCTTGCCTTCTGGCAGCTGGGACGCAGTTTAGTCCGCCTTTTAGAAAGCCAAACACGCGTGGGCGGCGTCTCGGAGGTGTTCTCGGCGGTTCCCTGCAAGGTAAGTTTACCATTTATCTTTTGTTTGGAATACTGTCTGGGTTGTCATAGCCGGTAAACGGCGCACATGCATCAGACCCTGGTAACGCCATATCCGAGGCAGGATCGCTACACGTCTTCAATTATCTTTTTGAGTTGAGATACCTCTGCTTTTTTATCTTGTCTTCTTTGTACAATGTATCGCTGGACTCCTCCTGAACGCCAACCCCTGCTAGATGGGAAAATGCTGGTACGATACCTTCCCGCACATACCAACGCCAAACATCACCCGGTGCCCAACCTAGTAAACGCCACTACGCTGGCTTTGACTTGGGCGTGTAATCCCTATAGTTACCATTGGGCGGATCGCGATCGAGCAGAAACTTGAACCTGTCCGAATTATCCCTGACATAATCCGGCACGTCGCGATTGTGTTCCATGCGGTCGAAGTTGGAGCTGTCTCTGCCGAAGCTACTTCACGTTAGTGAGATCCTATTGGCAATCCTTCACACTCACATGTCTAGCCCACGCCGAGTAACGTCAACCACCCAGTCCGGATCTTTATACTCGGGTTTGTCCATCTCGGTGTGCGAGAACGAGGTAATCTTCCGTGTCAACTCCTCGACCGTACTAAAACAGTAGCTGCAGTGCCATCCGCCGTGGAAAAGGTGATGGTCGTTGGCGTTCTTGCGGAGGTCGTCAGGCAGGACGGTGTCAGAACCTCGGTAGAGGGTGGCCTGTGGATGCCCCCAGTCTCCGCCGGAGAGCCATTGAAACGAGTAGTAGTATATTCTGGAGTGAATAGTGACGCGTGGTGGGATGTTGCAGTTCCTTAACGCGCGCACGATCTCGGGCTTGGAGATCTCGTCGACGTCGGCGACAATCAAGACGTCATCAGTAGCAGCAGCTTGCTCGCCTACCAGCGTAGGAAACACTTGCTGATACAGAGCATTGCGACTCTCCGTCTCGTGGTCCCACGCTATTCCATCCTCCTTAAGCTCCTCGAGGTTTATGGTCCGCAGAATAATCTTATCATGCCACGGCCTGAAAAGTTCCCAGTTCTCCTTAACGTAAAGCGGTTTAGGATGATCGGTAAAGGTCTTATCGGACTCAAGGATCACAAAGTAATCGACGTATGGAGCCATCTGTCCCAGATGCACCTCGAGCATCTCAACCTCGGTATTGATCAGGAGCAGGTCGAACACCTTGCGCTTCCGGACCAGGTCATGGTCCGCCGGCTTGAGGCGGTAGTGGTCGCAGTACTCGCTAGCCTCCTCTGGTGTTAGGACATTGCTGGAAGTGCGGCCGTTGTAGGGCGTGCTGCTAGGGTTTCCAAACTGTCGGGGCTTGTCAATAACCTCCTGGTGAAGGTCAAGCCGCGACACCAGCCAGATGAAGACGACGGAGGCCAACACGGCGACGTACTTAATCCTGCTGCTGGAGCTGGAGCTTTTCATGGCTGATCTCGGCGGGGGGTTCAAAAGGAAGATGCCTGGCTTTACAGTGTTGTCTAGTTGGCCCAAGAAACCAACCTACCGATATGGGACTATTTTCTAGTAGGGTTTCCGACAATACCGAGAGGGAGAGGGGTGCCGGCTCATATAGTAAACTTTGAGGAGTTTTGAGAAATTAGACCCCAGTTCGCCTGGGCTCAATTTTCAGGCTTATCTCCCAGGTATATGTACCTCAAGAATTTATTATTCCTTTTATGGTAAAACAGGTAGATGTTCCGAAATCGACTCGCATAGAGTTGATGGGCATGTCACTTACGAGTCATGCCGGCCACCCCCTTACTTGAACTTCTTGTATCATTGATGGCATGATTGATGACGGTTGATGGAGCAGCAGTCAGAGGTAGACCGACGTGCAGGGGTTTATAGTACCTCTATCTACGGAGGTATCTGTGACCTCTATGGCTTGGTTAATGTAGAACTATGTATGATCGTAACCGAGGGAGGTTCTATTAGGAGAATCTTCAGCCAGCCTAGAAATTCAAAGAGGGAGTATCACGCACCTCAAGCCGATGCATGTCACTATCATCGTCGGCTTCGAAAACATCCAGCCATTATACCATACATACACAAATGTACCATCTTTTACGGTAACATGTAGACCGGAGGCAAGTAATCATTAGCGTGATGACTTGAGGAAAAGAGCGCAGTCTCGTGGGTTAGCGACACGGGTTTACAAGGAAGTCGGGCAGCGGCCGACGTGGCCCCTTGAGCCCCAGGGTTGATGTCTATGGCATATTACAGTACCGCGACAGAGAAGACGTGAATTCGATGAATGGGTTGCACATGAGCCCTGGGCTTGGCTGCATATCTTACTTGATAACATTTTGGAGTTGCTCGACGGCCAGGGATATCGTCGAACTAAACCCGAGTCTTGGGCTGGTTGTGGATACAAATATCAGGCAAAGGCTCAATTTGGTGCCTGCTCAATGTAATCAGGCGCGAGGATGGTGGTAGTGTGATGGGAAGATGGGCGAGGTCAGCGGCTAGCAACGTCCTTGGTCGGATTCGTCGGCGACGTGAAACCGAGACAGCGGTCCAAGGCACCATAGGTATTTGTCTTGCCTCTCCCCCAGCCCAATTAAAGCTTAATCAAATGAACACGACAAGGTGGCGTCGGTCGGCTAGCCGGCGCTATCCGTAGACTGTACTTCGCATGAAGTACGGAGTAAGGTAAAGTACCCTGATTGCTGTTAGCTGACTTACATCGTACTACAGGTATGTAAGGCCCGAGCTGCGGCACAGATGCATGAGTAATGGTAAGTACTGCCCCGACCATGTTGTCGATCCGCTTCATCGCGGGGGCTTCCCTTCCCCTTCTCTCCTGTCTCTCCACAATGCTACGCCCGGTATCCGTGCAGGAATTACCTTACCCCCTTTCGACCCTTTCGCTGGTTGCTTTGTTTGTCTTGTCTCGACCGCATCGCTCCTCTCAGCACCCAAGTCCGGACTCTCTTTTCCATTATTACCAGTGTCACCGTTAACACATCTCAATCGATGCGATTGAAAAATCTTACCATGCCCTCCCTCCCTTCCCATCTGAATACATACGATGTACTTGCCCACCCTGGAAGCCAGGTTGGTCGCCGCAAGTCGCAGTCGCATGCATGTAATTACCAAAACTAGTTGCTATAAGGACCACCCCCGGGCTAACTAACAAATCGGTTTTTGTCGCTTACCTCCCCGTGATAGTACTTTTTATCTTACTGCATCGTAAGGTCGTAACTAGGTAGGTGCCTATTCCATACGGAGTACATCGTATAAATACACTCTTGGTGGGGCACGCAGCCCGCCTTAAAACGCCAACCCAAAGAGGTAAGGTGCATGCAGCACCGCCAGGGGGGGTAGGCTTGGTAGGTAGCTTGCAACACGAGGAAGCCCGCCCGGGCACCCGGGGGAAGGGGACAGGAATCAGTAGGTACCTATGGTTCCTGTTGTACCGCCGCCAATCTTAGTTCACAAACAACGCTGCGCCGCTACAACAACGGCCTATTGCCTGCCACACCTTTTCATCTTGCCTTTCCTCTCCTCCCTCTTTCTCTCTCCTTCACTTTTGACACGGCAGCTGTGAGTCTCTCTCTCTCTCTCTCTCTCTCTCTCTCTCTCCCTCTCCCGCTCACTCACCACCGCGTCTCAGTCTTCTCCCGCTCATTTCTTGTCTCTTGTCACCACCACCGCGGCCCATCCTTGCATCATCACTCATGTCCCTCATTTGACACGAAAGTCGGCCCCCCCAAATACTTTCCCGCCAGCCCGCCAACTCGCCCGGCCCACACGGAGTCTTTAGCCGTTCATCGCCGTCCTTGTCGCCGTGACCTCCGCCGACACCGACCACATTCATTTACTCTTAGTGAACTCGTTTGCACCCCTGCTTAAATACTCCGTTGCGTCGGCACCCAGCCATGAGTACGCTGCCAACGACGGAGAAGCCCGCCGGCTCCAAGGCTCTCCACCCAGCCTTCTTCATCGCGTGTGTGCCATCTCGTCGTACCTAGGCATTGGTGCTTCAACTAAACGTTCGTAGGAGTTGGATCTTCTTTTCGAACCTGACCATCTTGTTCAACAAGTGGCTGCTTGACACAGCAGGCTTCAGTAAGATCTTAGCTTTCTCGGGGTTTGACTTGACTGACACATTGTAGAATACCGTACGTTTCATTACCTGACTGGCATCTTAGGCCTCTACTGACTTGATCAGCCGTCATCCTAACATGGTGGCATCTTGTCTTCTCAACCCTCGCAACCCAGATCCTCGCACGAACCACATCTCTCCTTGATGGCCGGCACAAGGTAAAGATGACGGGCCGCGTCTACTTGCGCGCTGTTGTGCCCATTGGTCTGCTGTACTCGGGCTCGCTCGTCTGCTCCAATCTGGTCTACCTCTACCTCTCTGTGTCCTTTATCCAGATGCTCAAGGCCGGCGCGCCTGTTGCCGTGCTCTTCACCAGCTGGGTCTGGGGTGTCGCTGACCCCTCCATGAAGACGCTCTACAACATTGTGCTTATTGTAGCTGGTGTGGCCCTGGCTTCATTTGGCGAGATTGAATTCTCGTGGATTGGCTTCATTTTCCAAATGGGTGGCATTATCTTCGAGGCCATCCGCCTCGTCATGATTCAAGTGCTGCTCAAGGGTGACGAGAACGCACAGAGGATGGATCCACTAGTCAGTTTGTACTATTATGCCCCCGTCTGCGCCGTCATGAATTTCTTCGTTGCGTGGGCCAGCGAGTTCGGCACCTTCAAGCTTGAGGATCTGCAGAAGACGGGCGTCACCATGCTCCTGCTCAATGCCGGTGTGGCGTTCATGCTCAACGTGTCGAGCGTCTTCCTCGTAGGTTCGCCGTTCGTCCAACGAGACAGCATCGCTAACGATCCCAGATTGGCAAGACGTCCGGCCTCGTCATGACCCTTACCGGCATTCTCAAGAACATTCTCCTGATAGTTGCATCCGTCATCATCTGGAAAACCAGCATCACCTTCATGCAGTTCGTTGGCTACGCTATCGCCCTCTTTGGCCTTGTTGTATACTCGACCGGCTGGGAGCAGCTCAAGAGTTCGGGCGTCGGTGCCATCACACGGGCCCGCGTCGCCTGGAACTCTCGTAACCTCGATGAGGGCCGCCTTTCGCCGCTCGTGCGCCGCGTCCTCTTCCTTGGCCTGATTACGCTCATCACCTTGATGCTCGTGCTGGGCTTCGCCTACAAGGGCTCGTCGGCGCCGGAGGACTGGCTGGTCAAGGTGGGCGCGGTTAGCACGTAATCGTTTTTCTCATGACAGGGAGTTTGGGGTGCTCATGCAAAAAGAAGAACTGAGGAGTTTAGGTTGATGCGCCTTTAACGAAATTAGGAGCTCTTCGGAATAGGATGCCGGGTTTTGTAATGTTACATATCATGAGCATACAGATGGGTAGTTACCGCTTTGGAATGCCTGAGATGAACGACCACTTCTGTAGCGGGCTCGTGATGACGGCCTGAGATCCAGCCGGTCGTCAAGGTTGGCCTATCATGAACTTAAGGAACATGCAGCCAAGGCTGACTAAGGAGCACAGCAGACCCTCCCATCACAAACGACGCCACTCGTCAGTCGTCGGGGGCACATCGGAACTTACTCTGGGGGGTTTTGATCTCGACATGCCCTAATCAGCTTCCTTTTTGGTTCGAGCAAGATAAGACGCTGGGATAGACACCAGGCGCCTGAGTCTATACATAATGTCATTGGTACAAAGCCTCCTCGCTTCGGACCCCCAGTCCTACGCCCGCGCGACCCAGTGCCGCTTTCTAAGCGCCGCCGCGAATGGTGCCGTGCCGCGAGATGTTCTGGCGCGCTGGCTGGCCAATGATCGGCTTTACATCCATTCGTGCAAGTAAAGCATTCTTCTATATAGTTGTTGCTGGTTTCCTAACATTAATGCAATTAGACATCAAGGGCGTCGGCCGCCTTCTCGACGCGCTGGACCTACCCGACGTCGCGTCCACCGCCGCGGAGCCGCCGGCGGCCGAGAGGCTCCTCCAATGGCTGATCGACGCTCTTGTCAACGTCCGCCGGGAGGAGAAGTTCTTTGTCGAGACGGCAGCGAGTTTCGGCATCGAGGTGAACCTGCCGGCCTCCCGGGCCGGCGTCGTCGAGTCAGACGAAAAGCTCGACGGCCTGAAGCGCTTCGAGAGGCTGTTCGGTAGGCTGAGCAAGGGCCCCCAGCCGCTCGGCTGGTTGGAGGGCGCGGTCTTGCTGTACGCTACGGAGAAGTGCTACCTCGACGCCTGGTCTGGTGCCAGGGACGGGCTGGACCCGTCTGCGGATGGCAGTCGGGACGCGGACGGCGGTGCGTTGAGGAGGGAGTTCATCCCCAACTGGAGCAGCGATGAATTCAGAGCCTTTGTGAACGAGCTAGGCGCCATCATCGACCAAGGATGTTGGGAGGCAGTGGAGAAGGGAGAGGAGGGCGTGGAGAACCATCTGAAAGAGCGCGCGCTGGTGGTTTGGAGGGAGGTTATGCTTGCTGAGGAAATGTTCTGGCCGTCTCTGGACTGAATGAAGAAGCATGGGCCGACATCTGCGTATGTGTATTAATTACAGCGTTGTATCGGCCGCTGCACCCAGCAATAATCGTTACAGCGCGATTGTTAAACCGTATCATTACCAAGCCCCGCGACCAAGATTACAGAGCACCGGAACCTCTCACACCCATAGTATCCGCGCCGCGAGCGCATGGTATTACCGCGGACCCAACGCCATCGCTATGCCAAAAGAAACACTAAAGCACCATATATGATGTCGTCAGACCGTAATCATCTGGGGCCCTCTTTCGCTCGTCCCCGTGTCCCTGTCACCTGTTGGCGAGATATGCTCTCCCTCATTAACCACAGAAATAGAATGAGCGGCCTCCTCGTCGTCTTCAGACACCTCTTTCACTGTGCAAATGAACACAGATTCCCCTGCTTTAGAGGTCTCGTCATCTTCAGCGTCTGCGGCGGCATCCGCGCTCCCCACAACCGCAACTTCGGACAACGGCATAATGGCGGGGTCGACGCAATCGTAAAACAGCATAAATACGTTGCCCTGATCCAAGACCTCCTCCTCGTCAACCTTCCTCACGGTCTCGTCGCTAAGACGCCACCAGTCCGCCTCTGTGTTGTCGTCCGAGGCTTCGGGCTTGACCGATACCTCATGAGCGTCCTCTGGTGGCGAGTTGCGAGGGAATTTGCGGTAGCAGACGTAATGCCCATTCTCGTGCCTCCCGTAATGGGTCACGACAGCCCGCAATTCGTAAATAGGGCCGGTGATAAATGACTTGCGCTTGTCACCAGCGATCATGGACGATCTGGGATCCAGTAACCACTGCTCCTCTTCCAATTCACAACTGTTGCTGGCACTGCCGAGACACCACGGGCCAAGGTCCAGAGTCAGGGGAAAACGGATACCTGACGAGTTCTTGTACATCATGCCGGTGTTTTCGTCAAATACAGACCGGTTCATATGAACGGCGAGGCTCTGTGGAGGGCGAGCAATAACGGCTTGCTTCGTCTTGGTCGACGACACCTTGAACTGAGATGGAAACTTGCACTTGTCGGTAAGGGTTTTGTCCTCAAAGTCATCCTCTTCAAGTGCTTCTTCGACAGCCGCGAGGCGTGATTTCGGCTCTTTGAGCTTCTCCTTGTCTGTGTATGAGGCCTCCGCCCTCTCGACGAGCGTTGTCAAGAGTCTCTTGGCCTTCAGGAGCGTACATTTGCCACACTCGACCCCTTCAATCGGCTCGATGTGCGCGTAAATATCCAATAGCTCGTATAGGTCGTGATCGTTACCTCCTGCGTTTAAACTGAGGGTCAGGCAATTGAATGGAATCATCGATAGACCATCCGAGTGCCCACATTCCACACAGGCAACCCGCTGTGCAATAAGTCCCTCGAGGGGATTCCGCAGTACTTTCGCTGAACCAATCTTGCAAACCGTCGACAGACTCTGGTACCCGCTGTCATCACTGTGCTGGCTCGTTGCAGTGTCGTCATTTGCACATTCCGACTCAAGTCCCGTCAACTTCTGCATCGCCTTCGCTGCCTTGGCAATCTCTCGGTCTACCTCGTCCAGCAGCTTCGAAAAGTATTCCTGTGCGTCCTGCTGTTGCCACGTGCTCATGTTCTTCAGCGACCCGGGGGTCCACAACGTTTTGCCGTAGTTCCGAGTGCTGTTGAGGTCCGCGATCAGGCCACGCAGCGTATCTACGGCCTCAACCTTGCGGCGGTCGATCTCGGGGTCCTGAACAGGGTCGGCTAGGTACTTGGGGAATGGCTTCAGCGACGCGAGCCCCTGGAGAATGCTGTTTTGATAGCATGAGTTATCAAGGTTCCCCAGGCCCGGCGGGTAATCGCTAGACCCCTTAAAGCCCATGACGGCGCCGGAGACGGATGACAGCCCCCGAATGCCAGCCTGGGACACCGTTCCCATGATGCCTCCCTGTGTATTCATGCCTAGTATGTTCTTGAGGAGCTCGCTCTTCGCGGCGTGTGTTTTCGCTCGGTTCTGGAGCATCGGTCGAGGGAACAGTGGCGGATGGAGCCAGCCTTCGAGAACGGTCAGGGCGCCGAACGGAATAAGCCAAACAAGGACGTCCCAGAGGGTCCGACCGGCGCGGAACAGGAGGGGTTTTGGAAGAGCCGAAGCGCCAAAGATCGAATAGACGGCTGTCGCGACAAGGGCAAAGAAAGACACTACGACGCTCGGCTCCTTCAGCCTCGTCCAGAAGGCCTCGTCGTGTACTTGTCGGTAATAGTCAGGCCCGTAGGTGTCCTTGGATGCCCCGGGAGAATTCATGCTGCTTAGATGTTGTATGGATTGAGGGTTGTTTCGTGGGCAGCTTCAGGCGAGCTTCTGCAATGCAATGTGGGAGAGGCCGCGCGCTGCCATATCGAGGAAGGTGATTTAAGACTGGTCGTGGCGATGCCCGCTGATTACATGTGGTTATGAGCAAAGCCTCGAAGGCACACGGCACATTTGAAATGTTCCAGTTCACATCAAAGCTAATTAGGAGGGTTTTCCACAGGGGGCATTGTACTGATCAGTACGCACGTGCCCCAAGACTTGTGATCGGTTCTCTTATCGAGATTAGATAATGCTGAGTGCAGATAAGGAACTTTTCTTCATCCCACACAACCTGGAAGTGCCGGTTGGGCGACTTTTATACACCTCAACTAGATATAGCAAAGATGGCAAAACCGAGCGTTTCCAAGAAGACTAAGCGTATGGTCCCCCCCCCCC